>CAIGRN010116014.1:0-40254 GCA_903798345.1 Fraxinus anomala
GAGTTCCTCCCTAACTTCACCAATGTTTTAGTTTTTCATGGACTTCTTAAGCCCAAATGGATGAAAGAATGATAAATAATGAAGAACGAGGCGTTCTGGGACGTTCTGGAGTCTTTTAGGGTTGAGAAACGCGTGAAAAATTAGTTACTATAAGTGTTGGAATCAATTTCGGAAACTAAAATTTCGCGCACAGAAATGACCTATGCGACCGCAAGGTAGAAACCCATGCGGTCGCATGAAACAAAGAATTGCTACCCTTAAATTCTCGATAAATGATCATGCGGTTGCATGGATTTATAACAATGCGATCGCATGGTTATAGTGTTTACCCGCCGGACAGCTTTCAGTATTTTGACCATATCTTCTTCTACCGAAATCTGATTGAGGTGATTCAAAGTGCGTTGGAAATCTAATTCAAATGGCTACAACTTTACTTCAGATACCATCTTCGAATTCGATCATTTTCTATGTCAACAACTGGTCTCAATATGAGGCTAAAAATCGGTGCAAAACTTTTCAGCTTGAAAGTTGATATGTGATAATGTTTTGGCTATATTTCATCCTTTTGACTCATTTCTTCATCCAATTGACTTCTAACACTCTCAAATCTTCATCACAACTTTCATTTTTTTTTTCATAATCAATAATTTTTCATGTTTTGATAGTACGAAAATTGTGTAAAAACGCACTTATCAGGTAGAATCGTAGTTTTACTTATTTGATCAGGATAATTTAGTCATTTTGCTTATTAGACAATCGATGCCTCACTTTTATACAATTAGCTTATTTGGTTGTATGAAACTTTAGCCCATTTTACTCTTTTCCCTTCCACCTTGTTTTACATTCACAAAATCAACATGATATCAGAGTTTCAATCCATACAAATACTTTGTTTTATGGTGCGAAGGAAGAAGTATTGATATTTTACGAGTTTGACTAATCAATAGTTTTCACTTCATTAAGTAGCTTATACATTTTAGTGTTACTGAGAAATCTTCAATGGTTATTCATATAATTTCTAAGCTCTTATATTGTTCGGTTTATTTAATCAAATGGCTAATATAATAACTCGATCATCCAAATTAGACATCTAGCTAATGAAACGATGCCCTTGTCCGAGCCCTATTTTTTGGCGAAAAATGTGTGTTAGAATAGTGATTTTTGAAGAATGTGTAATTAAAAATGTAATTAAAAATTAAGAAAAATTTTGAATTTATATGTAAAATTATTTTATGGGACAACATGTGGTTGAAAATAAATTTTTTAAAAAATAAATTTTGAGAAAATTGGGGTTCAAACGGGGCGATATATGAGCTACAAAAACGAGTCGGAGAGAGAGAGAGAAAAAAAAAACATAATAATACTTAAAAAAATACCAATCACTCTTTATATAAGCCACAAAATCGTCATTAATATTTTAAAAATGTATTATAAAGTTTCAATACGATATCAGAGTTTATTAAACTCAAATAAACGTGGACTAACACTCAAACAAGCACGTTTCAAATATTGGTAACTTCTAAAATTAATGATGCTAGTTTTCTACTTGAAATGAAAAGCCAAGTATTACTTACACCCAGCAAAATTTAAGCAAGGTTTGATTTGGATAAATATTAGATTTTGAGTACATTTTGATAAATTGCGCACCTGGCACACGAAACCATATTCCGCCAAATACAATTTTAACGTTACCTCTCAGTCACACTCTTCACGCATCTAGGACCACACATGGCCATCTCTGCAATTTTCTCGTCTCTCCACCGGACCGGGCTTCTCTTTGCCGGAGACACGACTTTTTTGGTACCGGAAATCTTGCTTCGTTCGATGTTCCGCTGCCGGAGAAGCTGCGTCATCCTCGTCGGCTACCGTGGAGTCGGAGTTTGACGCTAAGGTGTTCCGGCACAACTTGACTAGGAGCAAGGATTACAATCGCAAAGGGTTTGGACACAAAAAGGAGACTCGAGAGCTCATGAACCGCGAGTACACAAGTATGTTTTCTGAAATTTTTTGCCATTTGTTTACTTTTTTTGAACTGTTTTGGTGGAAAAGAGGATTAGTTCAGAATTGATTTTTGAATTTCATTAGTAGACTAGTAGTTGCTCTATCTGTTTTCCCTGTGCAATTGAAAATTGTCTCTTTATGATACAAATTTGTTGATTTTTTTTCCTTGAAGTTTTCTTATTTAGGATTTTTATTATTAGACAGGGCATTTAATTCTCCACTTTATGTGCACATAATATCTGTATGTAGTGAAATATGTACTTGATTCATAAGTTGTCTTAATCTTTGCATTATATACACATTTGTTCAAGATTAACGGGCTCTAGATAATTTTGAGATTGATTTGATGCCTAACTGATATTCTAGAGTCTTATTTGCAGTTTTATTTTCTCTCTCACATAATTCTTTGTGCAGCTTGGTATGCGTGATCTTGTGTTAAATTCTGTTTATACTTTTTTTTTTTTTGAATTTGATGGTAGTATGGAAAATTACAGGTGACATTATAAAGAAATTGAAGGAGAATGAGTACGTATACACCTGGGGAAATGTAACAGTAAATCTTGCAGAAGCATATGACTTTTGTTGGGGGGTCGAGCGGGCGGTCCAGATTGCTTATGAAGCAAGAAAACAATTCCCAACTGAGAAGATTTGGACCACCAATGAAATTATTCATAACCCCACTGTTAATAAGGTATCCGTTCCTGCAGTCATTATTTTATCTTTCATTCAAATTTCGACTTTATTTGGAAGTAGTTAATAGTCACAGGCAGAGTTCAAATGTTGTTCATTTGTTCTTTTTCTCAATCTATTGGTTGTTCAGTCACTTCCAATTGGAGCGTTTAGATTTGATCTGCATATTTTCTTCTAGTGATATTGGCTTCAGGGTTTTTTATTTATCTATTAAAGCTTCCTTTTAGTCAATATGTATTCATTTATTTCATATAACCCCATGCAACGAACATGTGAGTGAGGATCTATCACGTGGTTATTGAGGATATTGTTTTCAGAAACAGTTTTGGGTGTGTGGCTTTTACGAAATGCATATATATCTACTGTTTACAGGTTGTACCTGGTAAATAGTAAACTTAAATTTTGCATTAGACAAGTTTAATTTGTGCTGAATAAGAGACCTATATGTTTAAGGTGCAACTACCTGATCATTTGTGGGAAGAAACAAACTCGACTAATGATACTGATTAGATATTTGACTTTCTACTTACCAGAGGCTTGATGAGATGGAAGTTAAAAACCTTCCCGTTGAGGATGGGGAAAAAAAAAATTGATGTTGTTAATAAGGGCGATGTGGTGGTGCTGCCTGCTTTTGGAGCTGCCGTGGATGAGATGTTGCTTTTGAATGACAAAAACGTGCAAATAGTTGATACAACTTGCTCATGGGTATCGAAGGTATTTTTCGACTTCGACACATTCTAAAAACAATTGTGACTATATGTGATTATATTCATGCTTTACGCCCCCTACTGACCATCTACATTTTTATTTCTTATAATTTTGTTGTGTAGGTATGGAATACCGTTGAAAAGCACAAGAAGGGAGAGTACACCTCAATTATTCACGGCAAATATTCTCATGAAGAGACTGTAGCAACTGCTTCTTTTGCAGGGAAATATATAATTGTAAAGAACATGGCAGAGGTATGTCTGATATGCTGCTTTGTATTTTTTGTTTTTACTTTTCTGCTTAGTAACAAGCATCCATTTTTGGCAGTAGCTAAAAATAAGCAGGCATTACAATGATTAATCCTTGAATGCAGGCAACATATGTTTGCGATTACATTCTGGGTGGTGAACTTGATGGATCCAGCTCAACCAAAGAAGCTTTTCTTGAGGTGTAGGACAAATAGCTTACATTCTTTACTTTAAGACCTGTAACACTGGAAGTTCATGTCATTTGTTTGTTTGCAGAAATTTAAATATGCTGTATCCAAAGGATTTGAACCAGATACAGATCTTGTAAAAGTTGGTATTGCTAATCAAACAACAATGTTGAAAGAAGAAACTGAGGAGATTGGTTAGTTGCTAACCTGTGATACGTTTCTTGTACTATTTGAAATATGCTTCTTATATTGATTTTAGCTTCTTTTTTCTTTCTACAGGAAAATTAGTTGAGAGATCCCTGATGCGCAAGTACGGAGTGGAAAATATTAACAATCACTTCATAAGTTTCAATACTATTTGTGATGCAACTCAAGTAAATTCCCTTTCTGACATCGTTTTCCAAATTTGCTTGGTTTAATATTTTCTTGATATATTTAGGACTCCTCGTAGAGAAGAAGATAATAGCGATAAAATAACTGAATGAATTGAAGTTATTGTTTCCCACCAATAGAGAGAAAAAGATCTTCTGTGATGTTTGATTGCTACCAATACTTAACCTGTTGTATTTTGTGATTGACTCTAAGGCATCATCCTCTTATTTAAGCCAAACCTTCTTGCATTCAGGAGCGGCAAGATGCCATGTATAAGCTGGTTGAGGAACAGATGGATCTCATGCTAGTGGTTGGTGGGTGGAACTCGAGTAACACTTCACACCTACAAGAAATTGCAGAGGCTCGTGGAATTCCGTCTTATTGGATCGACAGTGAGAAGAGAATAGGTCCTGGAAACAGAATTAGTTACAAGTTGATGGTGTGTGCATGTAAACGGTTTCTATTATGAAGCTAAATCTGAGTCAACAAACATTTTCTGATCGTCTACAAGTTGCATTTAACAGCATGAGGAGTTGGTAGAGAAAGAGAACTGGCTACCAGAGGGTCCTATCACAATAGGCGTAACATCTGGTGCGTCCACCCCTGATAAGGTAATTCTGCCCAGCTATTTGTCCTTTTTTCTATCCTCCTTTTTCACATCACTAAAATTTTACCTGCAAGATATTGGGAACTGTAAACTTCAGTGGCTCTCTGCAATGCACACGTGCACAAATGTGTACACATCTGAACAACTCAATATTGGTTAAATAATGCGACTTTTATCATGATCTGTTCACAATAGTTGTCCAGAATATCAGGACCACAGAACTCAAATGATTAAATCCATCCCAATGACTTAAGTGCATGTTTGGCTAAGCCTTTTGTGGAAAGTTAGTGAAGACTTATTTTAAAAACTAAGTTTTTTGATGGACTGAAAAGTTCATGAAAAAGCTAAATCATGTTTGGCAAAAGAATTACTAAGTTTACCCTTTTTATGCTTAGTAAAACACGCTCTAGTACATCATCAAAAAGCTTGAGATTTAAACAGTGCTATAAGATGTCTTTATCTGTAAAATTTGCTCGTGGTCAGGTTGTTGAAGATGCCCTCATCAAGGTTTTTGACAGCAAGCGTGAAGAAGCATTGCAAGTGGCATAGATTAGGTCTCAACACCGGCGAAGCATAGATTAGCTATGCAGGTCTGTATTTTATGGCTCAATATTTAAGTCAACAAATAATCAAGGAGTGATTTATAGTTCCACTGCGTGTAATATGATGACTGTATCTATAATGTAATTAAAATTTATTAATATATGTCCCTTTGTATGGAGATGGCTCTCTTCCTCATCTCCCCTCACACTCACATCCTGATTGCTGTCAAATTTCTAAGAGAATTACCTGTAAAAGAGGAAAAAAAAGTCGAATTCCAGGTTCTGATTGGAAATCTACCAGGGAGAAGAATTGTATGCCATGTATTTAAGAAGTTACTGAATTTCAATTCGTAAATGGACTTTTGCGTTTTGTACCAACATATTCTAGGAGTAATGCTATTTGTACATTATTGTGTACATATGGATGATGTTGATTATATTAACCGACTTCCTTTCTTCTCTCTCTCTCTCACATCATGAATCTGTACACAATAATGTATAAATAACATTACTTATTCTGAAAATCGAGTTCTAAGAGTGTCCCTTTTAATAAGGGGTGATATGTTGTTTCAACAATGGGATTTATAGAAAGACCTATTCCATTGCCAATCCTAAAAATTGGAAATCCTTTTCCACCCATTTTTTAGTTTTACGTATGATTTCACCATCTTTTACGGATGTTAATTGGTTGTTTGACAAAAAATTGAAAAATTGATAATAGTTTTAGTAGTTTTTTATAAAAGTTGATGAAATGAGTGATTAAAAAGTTATGGATTCATGAAACGTATGATTACAATTGAAGTTTGACAAGTTGATAAAATTTCAATAGTCTTATCAAACAAGTATCAAATTGGCTTACTTGGTAGCATTAACTTTTATGGATAACAAAAAATTGAAAAGTAACTCTTTTAGATTTTTATGAAAAATATCGTAATAGATTTATGGGTCCGAAAGATTGATCTTGTTTTGACTTGAGAAGGATTTATCAGAAGGGCAGAGAACTTTAAATAAAATTAAAACTTGGCCGTTATACTGAATCGTCAAACTTATCAAATATGTTCAATTCGAATCGATTTGATTCTGAGTTGAGCTTGAACCTAACCCCATCCCACTTCTAGTCAAGGTGGATATCCATCTTAGAGTTTAATGAATTTTCATATATTTTATGAACTGGAATAAAATTCCACATAATTCATAATATTATAATAGAGTTCTATTTTATAGATTTCTAGAATTCATTGAATCTTAATATATCTGTCATCTAACTTTGTAAGTAGAAAATAAAATTTATAACCTTATTGTTTATCATAAAATATCATAACTTTATCTTTAAAAATAACTAATTTAACCAATCTACAAAATCAAGAAAATAAATATCAACAAATGAAAAACCATTTCCACTTGAAAAATTGTACAAAATTACAATTTATAGAGTCAAGCAAAATTGTTCAAATTTCAAAATAAAAATCGTTTTCATTATGTTATCGAGAAGTGCATAAAAAAATATGCATTAAATATTTTATGATGAAAATCGTGTTGCAAAAGGAGAATGAACTAATTCATTTTTTTTGTTCTTAGCTGTCCAGAATAAACATTCAATTCCGAATTTGCATATTAATTTAATTCTTCATTTTATTTTTTCTCCACTTTTGAAAATGTGATATTTTATTTTATATTTTTAGCCCCTATTTAACTCTCATTCAAACAAAACTCTTTATTTCTCGTACTCTTTTTCAACCACACATTCATATAATAAAATATTCTGCACGAAAACTCAAAACTTTTCTCTACTTTTTAACCAAAGATTCTCGAAAAAATAAATATTCAAAACATTTTTTTTTTCTTAATTTCTTTTTATAATGACTATCAAACGGGGGCTTAATTTTTTATGTTATCGAATCGAATCAAATTTGTTTTATTTTTGTCAAATTTCCCTAAATATTTTGATCTTATTTTTGTAGGCTTGAAATTTATTAACATTCGAGAGTCATGCTAAATTTTTAGAGAACTTGATATTTTTGTAAGGTCGAAATCCTTTAAATTTATTAAATGCCTCCAGTATAATTTTCAAATTAGGACTTTGTTACATACACATCAAGAATTATATAATGTACAAATCGCATCATGTAATTGATGTAACATTTGATGTACAAATAGAATAATGTTACAAAATTATTGGGACGTCTAAATTTTAATTCAATTTATTAATGAAATATATTAGAACAAAATTTAAAACGCTTGAACAAACTTTTAAATGCCATTGAAATTTGAATAATATATGTGGCCGCAATTTCCTTTTTGATAGCGGGACCATGACATCTTGTAGCTTGTGTTGGATAATGCAATATCATTTTTTCTAGATAAACTTTGATCATCAATTTTTGTGGCATAACAGAGTTTGCCTGCGATGGGTCTGCTACGGTGCGTTCAATCACCTACAGTAAGCAGCATTCCTCGAACTGGTTTGATCGAAAAACCATTTCTATGTGGGCACACCGTTGTCAAGTTTATCAACAATAAAAGAAACTGCCCAGATGCGAGAAAGCTTAAATTTATTGATTTTAGGCCTCAAGCTTCAGGTACCGTATTCCTACAATGCTGTTTATTTTCTTACTTGTTTGTGCTATAATGGAGCCTTCTGTACTTGGATTTAACCTCTTTGACGTGTTTGGCCGTGCTTAAAAGTCACTTACTCGGTGGCACTTATTGACATGCAGTCTAGAAAAGCTAAAAATCTGTGAAAACATGAATAGGTATAGTGCATTTGTACTTGTTAATTTCGTTTATTAGATATATCATATTCGAGAATCAATTTCACGATTTGATACGTAGTTTGATTTCTCAAGCTCCTGGAGGCCATTCAATTTTGCCTAATTAGTTGGTTAGGATACAATATCCATGTCTTGATTCATTATTCAAGATAAACTATGCAGTAAGTGCACGATTAGTACACAGTATTGGATATGACCGAACAGTGTAAGAATCCAGTCCTCCAACAGAACATGTCACATGAGAAAACGATTGCATGACCAGTGAATGAGGACTGTCTTCATAATGAAAGGGAACAAGTTGCTTCCCTTTGTAGTTCTTTCTGTGTTTTGAAATATTTAATACGTCATAAAATATGAACTTTGATGTTCTTCCACAAGGCACCGTGAAATCCAGCTTGGAGGCACCCAGTGCAACTTCAATTGATGCTGGTCTAAAGGACAGCAATCTTGTTTTTGTCGCTGGTGCGACTGGTAAAGTTGGCTCGCGAGCTGTAAGGTCATTAATTTTGACTTCACTACTTGTATATGAAGCTTAAGGACTATGAACTTTTGATCTATAATAGGTAACAGTCTTAGTTTCCTGCAGGGAGCTTTTGAAATTAGGATTTAAAGTTCGAGCAGGTGTTCGGAATATTCAGAGAGCGGAATCTCTTGTGCAAGTATGAGCTCTATTTAGTGGAACGGTTAACATAAGGCTAGTATTTTCGACCCCTTATGGCTTATTCACTGGAAACTTCCTTTTGTCCTAACAGAGCGTTAAAAGTATGAAGCTTGGTGACGTGGCAGGAGAAATTCAACGTATGATAAACTAGTTTTAAGAATTTATTTTACATGTGAGATTTTGATTGTTCATAGACATGAGAATGCCTTTTTCCTTCCTATGTTTGCGCTCGTGTTTGTCTGTTGATTTCATGTCACATAATTCCTTTGGTCTCTAGCCCAGCTATAGATAAGCTTGAACTTGTGGAATGTGATCTGGAGAAACAAAATCAGATTGGTCCTGCACTGGGCAATGCATCAATTGTTCTATGTTGTATTGGTGCCAGCGAGAAGGAGGTTTTTGATGTAACTGGACCCTATCGGATTGACTACCAGGCGACGAAAAATCTGATTGATGCTGGTAAGAAAAATTTCGGATTTAGGTATGCGGATGCTATTGGATTAAAAAGAATACCAGGGTTGGTCTATATTCTTCCATCGATGAAACTTATTTAACTTATATCAGCGAAAATGCTGCAACGATAACCACTGTCTTCCATGCAGCGGCTTCTGCAAAAGTTAATCACTTCATTTTGCTGACATCTCTGGGAACAAACAAATTTGGATTTCCCGCTGCTATCTTGAAGTAAGTACAGATTTTTTCCTATTCAAATGTAAAAGTTTCTGTACGGTAGCATAAGTTATTGGGCTGCCAACTAGAGATTTGCTCATAAATACTCCGCATTCAGTTATTAACTTATTCACCTTCATCTACTTCTGTGGCCAAAGTTTGTTTTGGGGAGTCCTTTGTTGGAAACGGAAAGCAGAAGAATCCCTACTTGCCAGTGGTCTCCCTTACACAGTGAGTTCATGCGGACAATGGTAAATGCTATTGGAAGATAAGAAATGGCACATTCTTGATATATATATGCTACTATTGCAGATAGTGAGACCTGGAGGAATGGAGCGACCTACTGATTCGTACAAGGAAACTCACAATATTGCTTTGTCACAAGAGGATACTTTATTCGGTGGCCAAGTATCAAATCTGCAGGTTTCTTTTGTCTTCATATGAATTAGGAAGTCTCGCCCACAAGAATGTTATACTATGATAATATGATGCAGCCTCTTCTGTTCTTAAAAATCAACAGAAGAGGCTTCACCTTATTGTATACTGGATGAAACTAATTTTCATTGTTTTATATCAGGTAGCTGAGTTAATGGCATTTATGGCCAAAAACCGTAACCTTTCGTACTGTAAAATTGTGGAAGTAATTGCAGAAACTACAGCACCACTGACTTCCATGGGAGAGCTCCTCAAAAAGATACCTTCCCAACGTGAAGAAATTTACCCATTCAAGGTAATTTCTGATTGCATACACTTCTGTGGATCATGTGCATTCAATTTTACTAGGATTATTCATAGAAATATTAACCTACTGTACTAATTGTGTTGCTGTTGTAATTAAAACGTGAAACTCATACATTTTGAATTCACAAGGCTGCTCTCAAATTTAACCATTTGATAAAGATTTTTATGAGGAGTTCTTTTTAGGAATCAGATGATGCAGATGGACCCCAGCTTGAAGGTCCCGACAATATCACCTCTGAGATCCCAAGCACTTCTGCAGAGAAAAAACCTAAAGAAATGAAGGCAACCTCAACAACACCGCTTTCTCCATATATTGTGTGAGTCCTATTGATGTTTATTGCATTATAAGTGCTTCCTGACAAGACTAACCCGAATTTATTCCCGTCTTCTTGTAGGTGTAGAAATTAAGAAAACTAGGACTTCTTATTTCCAATAAAATTGAATAATAAATGTGTTTATATAGACTCACTAGAAAATATAGAAAATAGGAAACATACTAATAATAGGAAACAAATAAATAAATAATAAAATAATCTAACATCCCCCTTTAAACTCATGATGCTACTGCTAGAAGCATGGAGAGTTTGCCAAATAAGAAACGAAAATGCGAAGTGGAGTATGCCTTGGTAAACATGTCGGTAATCTGCACGGAAGAAGGAACGAAAGGCAATGTGATGGTGCTAAGTTGAAAATGATGTCGAGCGACGTGACAATCAATCTCAATATATTTGGTCCGCTCATGAAATACCGAATTACGTACAATCTGAATAGCACTCTTATTATTGCAATATAAGGGAGTAGAGTGATGAAGAGAAATATCCATATCTGCAAGAAATCAACGTAACCAAACTATTTTACAAGTAGTAGAAGTCATGGCACGATATTCTGCTTCTGTAGAAGATCTATAAACAATATCTTGCTTCTTACTCTTCCAAGAAAAATACAGAAGCCAGTGGTGGACTTGTGATCTGTAGGATCACCAGTCCAATCAGCATCAGAGTACTCACGCAACTCTAAGGATGAAGTAGACAGAAGTAAAAGACTCTGAAATTGAATGCCCCGAAGATACCTTAGAATATGAAGAACAACAACCCAATGAGTTGTAGTGGGCACAGTAACAAACGGACTAACTACATGAACAACATGTGCAATATCTAGACGAGTGATGGTGAGATAAACCAAACTGCCAACAATAGTATGATATAAATTAGGATTCGACAAGGGAGAGCCATTAGACGGAGAGTACCGAGCATTAGTCTCAAGAGGGGTATCAACAATCTTATTATTAGTAAGACATGCACACTCAAATATATCAGCTATATACTTGGACTGGGATAAAATATAACTTTTCGGAGAGGAGGTGTCCTCAATGCCCAGAAAATAACGCAGCGTGCCCAAATCTTTCATTGCAAAGCAGGGAGCTAACTGAAACTTTAAAGATGCAATTCCATCAACATCATCACCAGTAATAATCATATCATCAACATATAAAGAGAGAGAATACGACCTATACCAGTACATTTGACAAACAATGCCGAATTATGATGACTAGGATGAAAACCAAGTGAAGTAATCACAGTAGAGAATTTCTCAAACCAGGCTCGGGTGCTTGTTTGAGACCATAAAGGGCTTTTCGGAGCCTGCAAACTTCACCAGGTTGGTGAGAAACACCAGAAGGAGGCTCCATGTAAACTTCTTCATAAAGATCACCATTCAAAAAGACATTTTTGACATCCATCTGAGATATGTGCCATCGACGAACAGGAGCAACATCAATGAGCGTACGAACAGTAGTCATTTTTGCAACGGGCGAAAGTCTTCTCATAATCCATGCCATACTCCTGAGAGTAACTTTTAGAAACAAGTCGGGCTTTGTATCTTTTAATAGATCCATTGGACTTAGTTTTGATTTTGTAGACCCAACGAGAACCAATGACACGTTTTCTTAGTGGTAAAGATACCAAGTCCCAAGTTCGAGTCTGACGCAGAGCAGTAAGTTCATCAGCCATAGCATCCTGCCAAAGTGAGTCACGAACAGCCTCTCTATAGGACAAGGGCTCAGAAAGACGATGAATAGAAGCTAAAAGTAAAGCAAAAGAGCTAGAATAATTAAAGTAAGAAAAAT
Source organism: Fraxinus anomala (assembly GCA_903798345.1). NCBI lineage: Eukaryota > Viridiplantae > Streptophyta > Magnoliopsida > Lamiales > Oleaceae > Fraxinus > Fraxinus anomala. The sequence goes on from CAIGRN010116014.1 coordinate 12,324, forward strand.
TAGGTAGCTTAATAGACTTACGAACCCGTATAGACTGATGAATAGGAGGAGGAACCACAGTCTCAGGATATGATTGCGTAGCCGCAAGAGGGGAAACATGTGTATCAGCTATCAGTGGGAAACATGCAAGATACATTATCTAAAACTGGAGTAGCGGATGGTGCTTCCTCAGTGTCAATAGTGAAGGGATAAATGCGAATAAGGTCAGTCTTGGTCATATTATGAGGACTAGCACGAATAGAAAATAATGGAATATGCTCAAGAAACATAACATGACGAGGGATATATAAATTTTGACTGGATCAAAACAATGATATCCTTTTTGACCTATGCCATAGCTCAGAAAGACACACAAAGCAGATCGAGAGGAAAATTTATTACGCTCGACATGAGATCGGAGGACAAAACAGGTAGAACAAAAAAACACGCAAGGAAGAATAATCAGGAGCATATCCATACAACTTCTCAAAGGGTGACATACCTGAATTGTGTGAGGTTGGAATCCTATTAATCAAATGAGCAGCAACAAAAATTGCTTCTCCCCAAAATGCACTAGGAATATCGGCAAACAATAAAAGAGAACGGGTTGTTTCAACAAGATGCATATGTTTCCTTTCTGCAACACCATTCTGTTCGGGGGTATCTGTACAAGAAGTTTGATGAAGAGTACCATCGGAAGCAAGCAAATTAGAAAAAATCATTAGAAGTGTATTCTCCTCCCAAATCACAACGAAAACACTTTATGACAAAACGACGTTTCATAAGTTAAACCCAAGAATAACGAGCGCAGTCATCAATAAACGAAACATAATATCGCGACCCCTCTTTTCTGGTTATAGGGGAAGGTCCTCACATATCAGAATGAACATGATCAAATGGAGCAAGAGAAAAAGAAAGACTTTTATAAAATAGTAAGAAGCTTGCAACTACTACAATTAGAAATATCATGAGTATTTAAATTTCCTAATGCTCCAGTAGAAGCTAAAAACTATAAACGAGACGTTGAGACAACCTAAACGAGAATGCCATAAATAAAAATTAGAAGACGAACGACTTAAACGAATAGATGACAAATCCACACTAGAAGCTGCAACTTCCGGTACTTTGTGCTGATCCAAAACATAGAATCCCCCTTGCCTACGGCCTGTCCCAATTAGCTTTTGAGATTGCGGGTCTTACACATAACAAGTGGAAGAAGAAAAAAAGACTAAGTATCCCGACTCACGTAATTGACTAACAGAAACAAGATTCAAAGTAAAACTAGGAATGTAATAAACATCCTGAAGAGACAAACAAGATGTAACAATTGAACCAACACCTACTAATGGCATATGAGTGCCATCAGCAATCACAATTAACACAAACGAATTGAGAGAAAAAGAAGCGAATGATGATAAATTAGGTGACATATGATGAGAGACGCCAGAATCTAAGACCCACAAGGAGGGAGATATACCTGAAGTACTAGAAGATGACAAACCTATATAAGAAGAAGCAAACATAGCATGTGGCTGTGAGGCAAGAAACTTTTGAAACTGCTCAAACATATACGGATCTAGCGATGGTGCAGCCACTGCATTATTAGGTCGGGGTGATTGATTACCAAATTTCCATGGAGGAATCTAAGATGGTAGTGGTGGTTGCTGAGGTCGTCGTCGTTGTTGCTGCTGCTGCTGGGGTTGCGGTGGTTTAACTTTATTCAACAATAACCGACACTGAGCTTTTCAGTGGCCTTTTTTCTTACAGAAAGCACATTCATTAGGAGAAATCTTCGAGTTCGACCTATTTTGATTATTATTCAGGAGTCTTTGAGGCATTGAAAAACAGATGGAGTAGACGTTGGGATAGTCCCCATGTCTGCTTGAGATTTAAGACGTATCTCCTCATCTAAAAGTTCATTGACCATCGAATCAACAGAAGGAAGTGGACTACGATGCAAAATTGTCCCACGCAATCCCTTAAAATCATGACGGAGGGCCATAAGAAATTGTACCAGTCGCTGCTCGCCTCTATGAGCGATGTAATGTGGGAATGCTCGTTATTCAGCGGACTCTGTAAGTGCTAACTGATCCCATAATTCTGACATGGTAAAATAAAATTCTTGAATACTCAAATCCTTATGCTGAAGAGCATGAATATCTGTCTCCAACTGATATTGTCTTGCAAAGTTAGACTGTGTATAGTCTTGCGAGAAACCTCTTTGGCAGTCTCATACTTTGCCAACTGAGCACTTATAGAGTGCGTGACATAATTATTGATCTAAGTGATAATCTTCGAATTATCAGCCTCCTAAACATCCAACGATTCTACATAATCAGAAGCTTTGTCTGTAGGTTGAATTCTTGTACCTGTAACATAACCCCACATAGATTTGCCCCTTAAAAAATTCTTCATAACATAACTCTAATACGAATAACTTTTTCCATCTAATTGCATACTAATCGACGGGAGAGAATCATCTTTACGACCAACCTGATGAGAAAAAAGTAAAGAAGACCAACAAATAATCACCAAACAATAAATGAAAACAAAACAAATAATCACCAAACAATAAATGAAATCAAACTGAGATGCAAAATCGAACCAGAATCTAAGCAAGAAGTGCGGAAGCAAGCGAACTGTAGCGAAAGCGATGCAAAAAATAAAAGAAAATGATTGTACAAACGCACCAAAATTGGAAAAAAAAAATCTTTCTTTCTTAAGAATAATCTTTCTTCAATAAGATGAACAAAATCCATGGAGGAATGGTAGCTCTGATACCATGTAGAAATTAAGAAAACTAGGGCTTCTTATTCCAATAAAACTGAATAATGAAATTACATAATAAATGTGTTTATATAGACTCACTAAAAAATATAGAAAATAGAAAACCTACCAATAATTGGAAACCTACTAATAATAGGAAACAAGTAAATAAATAATAAAATAATCTAACAGTAGATATGAAGATTTGAAACCCCCGACTTCTCCGACTCCCACTCGGAGTATTGGTGCAAGTGCCCCCAAATCAAGTAATGCAGAGGCCACTCCTGCAGCATCTAATGTCACCCCTTCGTCCATTGAGGTTGATTCTTCGGAAACTTCGAGTACCACCTTAGAAAATGAACCTCTTCAAGTACCCTCAAATCCACCTAGTGCATGCAAAGAAGCTACCGATGTAGTGAAACAAGTCTCAACGTCTGCTTTGGCAGACTCTGGAGCTAGTGAAAACACAGGAGCTGAATATGATGCGTCTGATCTTAAATTGGCAAATTTAGAATAGACAAAAACCCAGCCTTTATCTCCTTACACTGCATTAGTGTTTGCTTATTTAAGTTCCCTTTCTTAGATACAGAATCACTAATATACCCAATGATTTGATGCTTACAGTTATGAAGACTTGAAACCACCAAGCTCTCCCACTCCAACACCGAGTGGTTCCAAAAAGAAACCTTCTAGTGCCCCGACTTTGGCAGAAATGGCACCAGAGCTTAGCAGGGGAAATGATGTTCCAAAGAGTAGAAGTACCTCTGATATTGCTTCTGATCTCTCACCGTACCCTGCGTGAGTTCATGATGGATTTCTTTTGAAAAGTTTTGACACATTAGTGTAGTCTCTACTTTGAAAAATATTATAGCATGATATTTAGGGCTGCTTAACTTTATATTTCTGATATGGTATTTAATTTGTTTAACGAGGCCGAAATATTTGATACAGACAACATTTTATTTGTCAGGTACGAGGACCTCAAGCCCCCTTCATCACCATCTCCTAATGTGCCAATGATATCACTGAACAACGTAGCAGAGAATCTTGCTGACAACTCAGGGAATGTTAAGGAACACACTGAATCAAAACCAAGACCCCTTTCGCCTTATGTAATGTAAGTCCATTTCTCGTCAGTGATGTTTGTGGCACATTTGGTAAGGAGGACCGTACTAGACAACATTAAGAAATAAAAAGAAGTTATAATCTTGCCAATTTTATTGTCAAATGCAATTCAGTATTATGCATCATACATGCTGTCGAGTTTTTCATTTTGCATGTATATCTAGGTGAAAATACTCTCAAATCTTGTTCCATATGAACTAATGGTTTTACTTCATCTTTGTTCCATCGAGTAGGTATGAGGACTTGAAGCCGCCAAGTTCTCCTATACCTTCGAAGCCTTGAACTCAAAGAAAGCTACTAGACAACCATATGCGAAGCCCATTGGATGGAAGTAACCATAAGCGTAACTAAATCTGAGTGAATATACCGATGTTTCATACAAAATATGTGAGATTTGAGCAATTCAAAAAGGCGGAATGTTTTCCGAAGCATGAACATGTTGCTTTTTGTCATTTTGGATGTAATGCTAGTCGTTTTTGTTGATCATGTTGGTACCTTTCATAGTGCGACTGAAAGTTATAAACTTACTTCTGAACAACTTCCATTCTGATCCTCTTTTAAATTTATGCAATAAAATAGCATGAATTTTGTATCCATCCCCTTTCAAATTTTAGCCATGAAGGTTAGGGCCAATGTTTTGGAAAGTCTATCATTTACTGGTATTGAATTTAGATAATTTTGGACTGGCCTTTAGATTCAAGATTTTCTATATAGTAAAATCTCAATTTCTGTAATTCTATTGAACTACGCCATCTAGAAGCTTAGACTATTGAATGGGAGATAATTTGTTCATCATAATTTTAGTTCTCAAAACACATCCTCATGTGTAGGCTTAAAAATTTTGGGGTTGCTGCGAGACTTGAATTGATGATCTTTATTTGCTCCGATATTATACTGAACAACTTCTTTTAAAAGCTTAAGTTAGAGGGAGGTGTGTCTTTGACTCAATCTTACACTTCTATGTTACTACAATTGTGACACAATCACTTGATAGATCTAGTAATGAACATAGTGTAGTGACGAAGAAGGAATTACATAGTTGATCTAGTAATGAACATAGTGTAGTGACGAAGAAGGAATTGCATAGTTGATCTAACACTTGTTGTGAATAAGGCTTTGTATAATGTTGTTGCAAAGCTTAATTATAATGACATAGCAAAAAGTTGTAAAATGTTATACGTGTAGAATAATATTTCAGCTTGAATACCTTTAATAACACATTATTCATTTTTTTTAAAAAAAAAAAAATTGACAATTGTAACAAATTTTATTCATTTAATGGACAATTTTCATGGAAAACAAAGTCAAACGAACACCAAAATATCCAAAATTTCAACATTTTTCAAGTGAAAAATTATACCAATCAAACACAATTAATTGACAATTCTTAGTAAAACAAGTTCAAGACAATTCAATTTCATGGAATTCATTTTATTTCCACTCAATTCAATTCTTGCAATCAAATGAACCCTTAATATTTTTAGATAACTCGAATACACATGCAAATTTGGAAAGTATCCACCACTGTACCAATTCAATGAAGTTTTTATAAATTCTGCTTAGCACACTCATCCGTGATCCAAATGAAATGATCATCGAGCTTAAGTTAGATTGTGAATGATGACCAGCTAGTCAATGTTTTGCAGGGCCAAAGATCATTAGACTACAATGTAGACGCTGAAAAGGTTGATGTACAATTCTTCAGAGAGCTGAGAATTTCCACAACCCACCTCCAAAATCTGTTTATTAAACCATATTATTGTATTAAAATTCACTTCTTTGAAAGGGATATTACTGCGTATAACAGCAAATAAGAGGAACTACAGAAGAATCGAGTTTTATGTGCTGAAGAATGAGGTGACGAAAATGAGAGTAATCTTTGAAGCATTCATAATGTTCTTCTTTAGCAAACCTCAGGTCCCCGAAATTTATTTAAATTTATTTCAAGAGGATCGTTGAACTTCACGGTTATTTATCAATACGTTATCTAGAAAAGCTTTTCCCACCAAACCCAAGGAAAAAGCTTTTCCTCAAAAAATCAAGAAAATGTGGAAAACTAATTCCATGGAAATTTTAGTTAATCAAACATGTAAAAATGTGGAAATAAAATTTAATTTCCATTTTCCATGGAAAATAATGTCAAATCAAACAGAGCCTAAGGGTGTGTTTGATAGATATTATTGAGAAAATAATATATTTTAAATAGTGATATGATGAGAAATATATTGTTAAAAAGTAATGAAAAATTATTGATGTGATAGAAAATATTATTTTATTGAAAAATGTGTGATTGAAAATGAATTTTGAAAGAATATATTTTGAAATAATGTGTGTCAAACAAGGACTAATATTCCTCTGATTTAAATTTTTATTAAGGGACATTCTTGAGTAATATGGTGTTTTAAATTAAAATTTTCACGTCAATCTTACTTGTATAAAGATCTAAGTTAAGTCTTTTAAGAAAATGCTTTAGTGTTCGTTTGGGAGAGCGATTATTTGAAGTGGAAAATGATTTTTTTTTTTTTTTTAAAGAATATGTGATTAAAAAGTATGAAAAATTATGGGTCTATATACAAAATTATTTTATTAGAAGAATGTGGGTGATTGAAAATGAGTTTAAAGAGAAATGGTTTTCAAATAAGCTATGCCAAACAAACGCTTAGACTCTGAAGTGATCTGATATACAAATTTGCAATGTGCTAGGGGTCAATTTTTCCCCAGTTGATACTGATTCCTTGAATGTTTTAACTTTTTCCCAACTTTCTCTTTTGTGGAAGTTAGATTCTAATTGTGTCTAGTTAACATTAATAGAAGAGCAAGAAAGCAAAAAACTAAAAGCTCATTAGTTCATGCATATGCAGAATTCTCAAAGTTTTCCAGTTTTCATCAGATATTTACTCAGTGTGTGCAGTTTTCAGTTGGTTTTTGATTTGTAATGCTATACAATTTATTACTTACAGTCACAGAGGTCACTTGAAAACATGATTTCTCAACTTGTAGCATTAGTAAAGCTTCCCTTGCAAATTTTGATCAGCCCATTTTGGTACAAACAAGTCCTTCTTGGGCCATGATATACGTTGGCCTATTGGGCTATTAGGCCCATCAGCTCAAGTGGGAATTTCTTTATTTAAAAAATAATAATTATTATTAGAAAATAGTTTTCTGAATTAAAGAGCTTCGTAGATTCCCTGCTTCGGGCATTGACTTTGTTGACTGGAACGCCTTTGGAAAGTTCGCTTTGGTGTCTTTTTGTGGATTTTGAATTTTGAATTTTATTTCTTTGAAGCAGAATTTAATTAAATATGTCATTTTTCTGATGTTTGTTTGACCTTCTGTAGAGTTTTTTTTTTTTTTTTTTAATTAATTTGCACAAAAATCAATTAATTTGCATTGTGATAGAATAAATAAAATCTCTTGCACACTGATTCCAATGGCTTGAGAGTATGCAATGCAATTAATCGAAGTAATCTATGTATTAAATGTTAAGATAGTATGTCTGTCAGATTCTTTTGAAAGTTAATGCTAATCATAATCAATTATTTACTAATTAAAATTTCATCGATATACCAATCCTGACTTCCTGTTGATTCATCTCCCAACAATGACAAAATTACATGAACTCTATCAAGTCAAGCCCATTATTTTATGTCACTAAATTCAAAATGTAAATTATGTGTGCTATTCGTGTTTTAAATATAAGCATTTAGTTGAATTCACATTCGAAATTGATTGGTTTGGAGAGAGTTTTCATATATATATATAAGACTCTTTCATGAACAATATGAGACTCAGAAGTAGTCGTTACAATTTATCACTCTTCAAGTCATTTCATTCTTTTCGAGGATTGCCCAAGATGGAGCGTGACTTCAAATATATTCAACTTCAAAACCAGTTTGTACATAGGACAACAAGATATGCCTTTATAAGCAATTAAAAACTAAAAACTTAGCCGTTACAAAAATCTCGTTTTAATAGTAAATTTTTCATCCGTCAATTTTCTTGACACCGAAATGATACAAAACTTTTTTCCTCTATTGGGTGCACCTTTTCATATTGGTGTCTTATAAACAATTTACAATATTTATTAGTTGACAGAGGCAAATGTAAGTTGAAAGTGTCTGAACTTTAACAAGAATATGGTCTTCTTGGCTTGCAATTAGGCGTTAGCACTAAAGTCTTATGAAAAAGTTAAAAAATCTCCTTTACTAAACTTTTTGTGAGCTGTGACTGACAAAATGTTGAACCTTTTTGATCTTCGAATTTTTGTATAGATAAGGAAGGATTTGGCAGTGGCAAAGCACACACGAGGAGGTGTCATCTCACTTTGAACCTTTCCTTTTTCCTTTTGTTTTGACCTTCAACTTTCAGCCCTTTTTAGGTAATTCAAACCCCAATGTAAACTACTTTTTTTTCCCAACTGTATGCAACCATTCAATGCACGATTGTTCGCCAATCACCGCAGTTAATAGTACAGGCGGACTATCTGTTTGATCTCGATCTTGTAGTTTTTACATGATCGGCGTGAAAATTATTTTAAAGAGAATGTGATAATTAACATGCATTAGAGATGAAGTTGAGTTAGATTCATCTATGATTTCTAGCACAAGGAGATAGAATCATATTGATTTTCTAAATGTCTTTATGGATATTTCTCAATGTCTCGACTATTGGATGTGAGAAGTAGATGAATCATATCTTTTTGAAAGAAATCAAAATAGTTCTTGAGAATTTTTCTTTTGATAGATGGGTTTCGGCATAAGATTACTTAATCCGTCTTTAAATTATGTTTAGCACTGGCAACTTATGATTAGCTCGTTTTTAATCACCAAATGTTTTACAAAATTAATGTGGTTGAATCATAAAAGAAACTTTAATGTTAAACTTTCCTATGGTATCACTAATCACAAGAATCATACTTTTTGGATGACCTTTATTTTGGCTAGAATATGGTGTGATAATGCAGAGGTAAGATAAATGACCTCAAATATTCCCTGAACCCCTTGCTTTGGCCATATATACAAAGAGTCCCCTTTTTCTATACCCAGGCATTAAATGCCCATGGACTTTCTTGAATGTAAAGCCAAGTCCACCCAACTAATTTACTTCTTTTAATGCACAAAAAAAGCCTTGAACTTACATTACAAAAGCCACACCAAAGGTGCCATTGCTGACCCACCAGTCAAAAAATAAAGAGTAACCCTTTTATTACAAGGATAATATTAAGTCCCCGTTTGGCCCCAATTAAGATTATAATTTTTGGAATAGTATTTTTTTTTGAAGAATGTATGGTTAAAAAAGAGAAAAACTTGAGTTTACGTGTAATATTATTTTATTGGGGGATGTGTGATTGATAAGAATTGAAAGAAAAATAGATTATAATTTTAAAGGGGGTCAAATGGGGGCTAAACCAAACGAAAACATAATGTCACGCTCACTCACTGGTGTGTAAGTTTCCAACTAAACTTCCTCTCAATCCATCTCCTAGAAGACGATAAGTGTACAATACAATTAAGCTTCACGCAGTCCAACGCATAACATGTATGTTGGTGTAAACATTTACATGGCTTGAGACTTGCTATAAATTAGAATGTGGAGTGGTGTGAGAACTTACAAAAGATTAAGTTACTGTATTTCAAATTGACAATATCAGTTTTGAACCCATTTGGTCATTACAACAGTAGATTCTGTTTCAGCTTTCCAAGAATTCATGTAAGTGTGTATGTCTGCCTGTGAATTGTCTCTCTTTCTCTCTCTATTACTGAAATGTACCATTATTTGATTTATTTCTCAGAAACAGAGGCCGCAGCAGCATATTTCTTGTTGTTACCAAATTTAATGTTTCTTGGACCTTTCTTATACACTGTTTTTTATTCTGTTTGAACCCTTGTCACTTTCTGTTGGATATGCAGTTAATGCATTTAATGTTGTTCCAGAGAAATTTCACAAATGGGGTCACAGATTTTTGTTGGGCTTCTATATTTGTGAAGGAATTTGCATCATTTCAAATTTTTAAAATACATGGATTTGAACATTTCGAGTCCTAACAAAGGTATGTTTCTTTTCCTTTTTTACCTTTATAAACTGTATACTCTTTACCCTAAGGCATTTGCAAGAAAAATAGGAAATATTTATGAGTTATCATCAATCTCCTTTTTGATATGAGTAATTGAAAAAGGTTCTTATTAGTTAAGTTGAGTTGTCGAAATGTGCAAGAATCGTCATGTGTAGTTGATCAGAGCCACTTAACTGCTAAAAGAATATCTGTCTAAGGCGGCACTGGGAATGTCCATGCCTTTATTCTCCTGCTCCATGATATTAGGATATTTATTTATGCCTTCACAATAGTAGATTAGGAAAAGCTCTATTGCTATTTCGCGCCAAGGCGCTTAGGCTGGGCAGTCGGGGGGACAGTTTCACTCAGCTGAGGATTTAGAGTTTCATAGAGTGATAGCCGTCTTCTTGTCGTCTATGGCTAGTTTTACTCCTTGTTATAGTGTTAGTTCTCCCAGGATTGTACTGTGAGAAAACTTTTGTCATATCTTGTAGAGTTAAAATGGGAGCTTTGAAGTGCAATTTGTCTAATTCAATAAATGTTTAGCTTAAACTAGTCTGGATTTCGACTTTTAATGATTAAACCAGGTCAGAACTGAGGAAGAAAAGTTCAGCACCTGCAAGGCTTCTTACCAATTTGTTTTGTTGAAAATTTCATCAACTAAGTTCCGAGCAATCGTATTGAGTTGAAAGTTATCTCACTCTGGCAATGGGGCATTTGAAAAACTTTGAAGCCAAGAAGAGACAACTGCCCCCAGGCGAGGCTCATATTTTTTTGAAAGAAGAGGTATCTTGTTACTTTTCATGTTGTGCAGCTTATTTTCAACAAAAAACACTTGCAATAAGATGCAATTTTTCCTATCAGAAACGCACATTTATATCTGGTTTGTGATGCCCTGCTCACTCTTTTGTAGATTTTACAGCTTCAGAAACAACTGGAGGACCAAATTGTAGTAAGGACTGCACTCGAGAAAGCAATGAATTACCAACCTCTCTTGGACGATCCAACGTATAAATCACTTAACCAGGTGTTCTCTTAGTTCTTTATGGTGTTAGCTTAACATGAAAAACTCAATATTAACTTTTAATGTACTTGGGAGAATTGAAAAATGAAATCAACTAAACTACTTTCACGAGCTTCTTTTCTTCTTTCCTTAAATTGCTGTGTCTTAAATATTGCTCGTCATTCTTGCTTGTGTACAGATTGCTGGTGATCTCATACAAGAAATTGCTGTTTTGGAAATGGAAGTTGCATACTTGGAGAAATATCTTCTATCATTGTATAGGAGAGCGTTTTCCAAAAGGTTATCGACCTTGCCTACAATGGACGAACGAGAAAACTCAAATTTAGAAACTCTTAAATGGATGTTACCGGAGTTTTTGAAACCGGGTTTAACATCAGTGAAAGAAAGTTCAGTCCCGTTTGTACCACCTCAAGATTCAAGCAACAATTTACATATGAAATGCAATGACATTTTGGGAGCAGAAACACTGGTTGATACTGGTATAGGCAGAAGCCAATCATCACTATCTCAGCGTTCGACTTGTGCTTACAGAACTTCTCCATCTCAAATTATTTCTGAAGCTGTAGACTTGTACCACTCTTTACCTTTATCAATGTTGGAGGTAGTGGCAAAGAAAGGAAGCTTAAAAGTGATTTGTAAAAGATGAAATTTAGTTAAAGACTATTAAATTGTGTATTGTTGTGGCTTTTTACCAGAGGGCTCAGGGCTCGACCTCGAGTGCCAGTTTGGCAGAGCAACCTGATTCCAGTTTTCCTGATCGTGCTCGAGAAACACCTAATTGGCTTTCCGAGGAGATGATTAAGTGCATGTCAACTATATATTTTCATCTCTCTGACTCAACTTTGATCAACCCTGAATTCAGTTCAGCTATTTCACATTCATCCCCAGTGAGTAAATTTTCTCCGAGGCAGTGTGAAGAAAATACATGGATGAACAGTCCTTTCCATATTGGAGCATCTAAAGAATTTTCTGGTCCTTTCTTTGCGATGGTTGAAGTTCGAGGTATTCTTAGAGATAGCCAAAGACTAAATGCTGTTGAAGACCTGCTACAAAATTTTAGGTACTTAATCTTCTAGTTTCTACGTATTTGCGCTGCTGCTTATCTCTTTTGAGTTTAACAACTTGAAGTGAGATTATATGTTACTTCATTCTGACTTATTAATATCAACACAGATTTTCAATCTGGATTTGAATTTACTGTGTTTGTCTACTTTTAAGCTTAGCAAAGATGCTCTTAGTCCTTTGAAAGTTGTCGTATCTCTGAAACATCATTACTACTTGATTTCAGGTTTCTCATTTCTAAGTTGGCAAAAGTTGATCCCAGGAAACTGAAGCACGAAGAGAAATTAGCTTTCTGGATTAATGTTCACAACGCACTGGTGATGCACGTAAGAATTCAGTTTTTTCCATTTGTATTATCCTATAGTATGAGGAAGAAATTATGTGCGACTCATTTATGCAACAGGCATTTTTGGTTTACGGTATTCCACGAGGAAATCTTAAGAGGTTCTCTCTCGTCCTCAAGGTAACAAGAAGCTATTTATAATTTCTGAAGAATTGTGGCATATTCTTTCATTTCTATGTTTTCTTCTTCGTCTAAATAACTTCTCACACAATGCAGGCTGCATATAACATTGGAGGTCATACTGTAAGCATTGACATAATACAGAGTTCTATTTTGGGATGCAGATTACCACGTCCAGCTCAAGTAAACCCGAAATTAGTTTACAAAATTAATCGCTCTATGTTCTTGTATATTTAGCTAAGATTTTTCTCAATCAATTTTCATGCAACTCAAAAAATTTTAAACCAACATGTCTTCATAGACTAATGGAACGCAAATTTTACTTATAGTGGCTACAATCATTATTCTTTCCCAAGGCAAAGTTTAAAGCCGGAGACTCTCAGAAGGCATATGCAATACAGCATCCAGAAGCTCGTCTACACTTTGCACTCTGCTTGGGATGTCAATCGGATCCAGCAGTAAGCATTGAAGTTTTAGCCATGAGCTAATAACTCCTTGTTTTAAAATTCTCGTGGCTTGTTTAGTAAGGTGGACCATGCAGCACAGACAATATTAAACAAGAAAAATAAGTTAAAATTTCATTAATTCTAGTGTTTAATCCTGTCAAGCACATGCACTTGATTAGTTAGGTGGACCGTGCTTCCAATTTTCTTCAAAGTAACTTGTAATCTTTTGCAGGTTCGTTTATATACACCCAAGAAAGTGTTCCTAGAACTGGAAGTAGCGAAAGAAGAGTACATTCAGTCAAACGTCAAGCTACATAAAGAACAAAGATTACTCGTGCCAAAGAATGTTGAATATTATATAAAGGAGATGGGCTTATATCCTGCTGGTATTGCAGAAGTGATCGAGCATTCCATGCTCGATTCTTTGAGAAAGAACTTTCAGAAGCCTCAGCATGGAAAACTATGGAAGAAAATCGAATGGATTCCTCACAATTTTACTTTCCGGTTCTTGCTTTCATATGAACTCATCGAGTGATCCCAACATTTGCAATTTTCTATAGGTCGTCAATGAGGTGACGCAGACTTCACACCTCCATCGTCTGATAAATTTCATCGTGCAGATTTGAATGACAGATGAATCATATAACTAAACTTTTGATCAAGAATCTTGCATTTGAGGGTGTACTTTGGAGAATACTGAAGGAAAAGTGGCTCGAGAACTTGATGTGATTAACATTGGTTATACTTATTTGTGATCGAGTTTCTCTAGTTTATCACCAGTTTATAGTATCTTTAAAAGCATCTAAATGTGATTCAACTGCCATCCCAAATAGATGCAACTTCACTAATAAATGAAAGAGTGAAAGTTGTAGTGTTGTTTGTAATAAGCTGTTTCTTTACTAGCTTGAGCACTTCCTTTTGTCATGTGATTAATTTAAAGAATTCATTTCATAGACTGTCTCCATATGGTTTTCTTGATGCACTTCACATATGAAGCTGTACATGTCTAGGGAGACAAGTGTCTATCCCTTGTACATGTAGCACGATTTTTGTAATGATAGGTGATTTATGCGGAATTTTTGACATAAATTTTATAAAAGATAAGAAACTTTGTTTAGATCGGCAATATAATAGTTGCCATTTTCCCAAAAATGGCACGGAATATCCACAAATAGAAATTACGTACTTAGTAAAGCAAAGTGGGCATAAATTAGACAAACATAGATACTTTAATTTATTTAAATAGACAAAGGGGTGGGCAGACCTTATTACAAACCTGCTAAATTCATCCTCAGCCATACAAAATTTGTAAGTTTCTTTTAGGCATAAATAATAATTCAGGTCTGAGAAAGAAAAAAAGTCATTGTTTTGGCTCTTTTCAGCCTTTGCACAACTATTGGAATCATATTGTTTTGGCCTTTCTTTGCGGCAACTATCAAACATTTCCCTAACCTATCAAAATTCACTTGAAACAAAAATTACACACACAACTAACACTGCGAGAGGATTAAGATGGATGAAGATAGAATAGGGCTAGTGTTGGCAAGAACCTCAGAGTTGAGGTCCAAGATCATCAATTGCATTCACAAAGCTTCTGCTAATGTGGAAAAAGGAGTTAAAGAAAATGATAACCCGGATGCAGAAAATCAAGAAAACGAGGATGAAGAAACAGAGAATCTTCTCGATATTCGAGATGCCCTTGAATCCCTCGAAGCTCAACTATCTTCTTTGCAGGTGCCTTCTTGATTTTCTAACTAAATCTTGAATTTAGCTATATATTTTGCAACGAAATTTTTAGGGTTTTTTTTCAAGAAATCCGTAATCTTGAAATTTCAGTGGGTTCTTGTTATTGAATGAATTGAGATTAAGTTCATAACTCTAGGGTTTAGGATCCATGGGTAGTTCCTAGAAGGGCCTAATGCTTTATCATGGCTAATAATAATTCAGGTATTTTCTTATACTGCGAAAGGTGAAAATTTGTTCAATTTGGGGCCTGGATATGAAGGAAAGATTTTACATTTTTCCTTTCTTGTATGGTAAAAAATGTAATAATTTGCAGATAAATAAGTGAAGACCATATGTTGCCTCTGTAAATTTAGAAACTGCAATGTCTACAGTGAAATTGCTGAAATCTTTACAAAATAAAACTAAGTGGGATACAATAGACACACTGGCCTATCGTGAAGTTTCTTCATGGTGTCTGAAAATGTAGGCACTCATACTATTCGACATTACTACAATTTCTAACTTTGCCAAGGCAGATTGCCTTAGAGCATGGTCAATTGACATTGTTTGGACTAATCAGCTACAACATTTCTGAGCATTGCACTTCAGGACATTTTCCAATATCTCTATCTTTCGAGTCGATCAACCCTCTTTCAAAAGTCCCGTAAAGGTTGGTCGAAATTGGTGACAACGTAAAACACTTTCAACTATTCGAATTTCAATTTGTGGAGGACACGGGTTTCCTTGCTGGTGCTAGGTTTGGACAAAATTCCCGAACCGAACCGGATCTAACCGAACCGAACCGAGCGGTTCTTCATAAGTTCAATACTCGAACGGGTATTTGAATCAAGAACAGATGGGTTTGGTTCGATTCTCGAAGAACCGAGTAAGAATCGAATCTAAATAATTTTTTATATTAAATTAATTATTATTATTTTTAATTTTTTCTAAACAAATTAGCAAATTAACTAATTTAGTGATTAATGCTCTAACTCCCAAGCCAAGTCCATGTCTAGCTAGCTCAACCCAGCTCAATCCAATTTTGAAATTCAATTTTTTGGCCCAATTATTAATTTTATTGTTAGCCCAAGATCTAAACCTTTTTAAAATTTTTATCCTTCCCTTTCCAATTTCATACTTTCATTCGGTAAGCACAGGTTCACAAATCTCAAATCATTTGATAAATTGAAAACCTACATCTACATGTCCAAATAGAAGCCGCCGACTGCCGAGTCCGACTTTACCTCTCCAACTGCCCATTGAAGTTACGAATGAACATGTTATCAGTTATATTTATGTAATGTTGGTGTAAATGTTAAAAAAATTAATTATGGTACAGAACTGAACCGAACCCGAACGATTCGATAATTATATTTGGACCCAACGGTTCCATTTATTAAATACCCGAAAATTTTCGTTCGGTTCGGTTCGGTTCGACCGAACCGGACCGGACCAGACCATGTCCAGCTCTAGCTAGTGCCCTTTTTCTTCTGATGGTTCATGTAACCACATATAAAATGTAGGAGGATTTGAAACATCTGATCAAGGCGCAGTTGATGGTGTGTGGGGGATCAATGAAATAAAATTCAATGGTAGTTGGGGAAAATCTTTAAAATGCAGTGAATGTGCAACATATATATTTAAGGATCCTTAAAAGTTGTTTTGGTGTTTTTTTAACCAAGAAAGAACTTTGAGATAGTTTTGAATAGAGTTTACTAACATAATTCCTAGCTGTTTGTAAGTCGAAATGAATTGTAAGATTCAAGTGCATTGAATAGAGTGTCTGTATGAAGAAAAGAAAGATTCATCATTATAATGAAACTTTTCTAGCGTAAACGAATTTGTATTGGTACATGAAATTTTGAAATTGTCTCGGTGAATATTTGCTAGATTTTGTTGCCAGTGGATTTTGTGCTACTTTGACTGTTATTGCGTCATGTATCAAACTGAAAATGAAAATTAAAGAGTTAATAACTCTTTAATTTTCATTTTCAGTGCTCTAATCTATGCCCTAAACCAAATTTTCTTTATAACAAATTCTCAATAGGGTTTAGGTTTATACATTGCTCCGAGTATCATCCAACTGGCTAAGTGTCATATGTGGACATGACAAAGATGTTTCACGATGCTCAACCCAAATCTGCAAAGCTATTTTGGCTATTTGTAGCTAATTATTGTGGGTGTTTGAGAGAGCTGATTCATGAAGTTATTGTGACCTTGACTTCATGAACTTTGAATATAGCACTTCCACATTTTTAGGTATGCAAGGATGCAAACGGGTTGAACGTGCCAAATAGTTGGTCAAGTACAAAATATTAAGCCCTTGTTTTATAAAACTTAATTGAAAAGTTTTTCCCTGCACTCATTTTCACCACACATTCTCCAAAATGAATCTTTTATCACATTTTGCCATATCTTTTCCCTACTTTTTAACCATAAATTCTCCAAAAAAACCGCAGAGCAAACACAAGCTATCGTATACCTTCTCTTTTTTAATCAATAGAAGTGCTAAAGCTTTCTTTATTATGTTCATTAGGCACTTCAGCAGCAGCAATGGTATGAGAAAGAAGCAGCCTTAGCCGAGATCGAGTACAGCCAGAAAAAGTTACTCAAAGAGCTAAAGGAATATAAAGGCACGGACTTGGACGTTATACATGAGGCTATTTCATTTGCTAGTGAAACAGAGGACAGCAACGATCTCCTCCTTCCGCCATATCCAAGTCGGCCTTCTCATTCCCTAGTTTCAGACAATGGCTATCTCTCATCCTTCCTCTCCACTCACAAGTTTTCTCAAAACGAGTCAATAAGGGGTGGGCCAAAAGATTTCTGCAAATCAGATAGAACCCAGACGCATAATGAGTCAAGGAGTCCATTTAAAGGGGCAAGAGTATTAGTTGGTACAGCAGCCAAAGCAGCACTTACTATCATCGGAGTGATCTCTATCTTGCGTCTGGCTGGTTTTGAGCCAAGTGTAAGAAAAGGGGGTAGTCATTTTAAGATTTTGGACTTATTTCAAATTCATCGGAACAATGATAAGGATACAGCCTTCGAATGTCCACCTGGGAAGGTCCCAGTGTTGGAAAATGGTGAAATGAGGTGTGTTGTTAAAGAGAGGGTCGAAATTCCATTTGAGTCCAGTGTCTCAACACCCGATGTGAATTATGGTTGTGGATGAAAGGGTATTTATGTATATCCCCATGTTTTTTTATATTAGTGTTGTCAACTTTCTTGATTACTGTTGAAACTAAGATTTATTTATAAGACATGTCGAAACTAGGATTGGTTAGTTATGAAATAGATGGTAACCGAACTCAATCCTTGAATACAAACATGGATTACGTGTTCGTGTCAAAACTTTCTTGATTATGTTGAATCTGATTGCTTAGTTATTAAAGAGATGGTCGTTGACTCAATTCTTGAATCTAGATTACCGGTTCTTGTCGAAAACTTTCTTGATTTATAAGTCATGACTAGGACTAATTGAATTTGAAATTGAATTTTTGGAAATAAAAAACTATTTCAAAAATAACTTTTTGATATACTTTTAAGAATGGCCAAACATGCTCTGTCAAGAAATCACACTAGAATGAAACGATGTCGAAGCAAATGGGGACCCTAGTGGGAAGAAATGATGAAATACTAACTGCTGTGCTAGCCTTGATGGCTAGGGCATAAAGGTCTTGCAAAGATAGCGGATTTTGAGATTGGCATCAGGAAGTAGATTTGGCCAATTTTCAAAACGTCGTCTGGGGGCCATTTGCGGTGGTCAGGGACGGATTCAGGATCGAATTACGAATTGGGCTAATACGTAAAAAAAAAAAAAAAATTATACAAGAAATTTTTTTTTTACATGGTGTCGGAGCTGCAAATGCAGTTACGGTTGAGGGAGAGGATTTCCGCCACCGTAATACGCCACTGGAATTCTTGCAGCCGCCCATCTAACTGCACCACCTTGGCTGACGGCGAATCCACGCCACCACGCCTTGAGATCAGGTGAGAAGAAGCACAAATGCCCATTGATATATACTGTGTGTCCAAGCCCTTGTTTGAGAATCTGTTCCATCCCTCCATTCTAGTGTGCTATTCACTTTCTCATCATATCTGCAATGCAATATATAGTTCCATAGCTTGATCAGCAAGCTCCTAGGGAATAGTCTGGTCATCATGAGCCACTTCAGCACATTAGGCGGATGGCCTAAAAGGATTTCACGTGTGTGGAAGGGGATCCCCTTTCGTCCCTTTTTTTCTCATTAAAATGTATTATTGAATAGTGATTTGATCAATTACGACAATACATTATTCAATAAAATAATATTAGACGTAAACCAAAAATTTTCTTATATTTTTTAATCATATATTCTCCATCATAACACTATTACAAAACACNAAAATGTATTATTGAATAGTGATTTGATCAATTACGACAATACATTATTCAATAAAATAATATTAGACGTAAACCAAAAATTTTCTTATATTTTTTAATCATATATTCTCCATCATAACACTATTACAAAACACTTTTTTGTTTTTGTTAACAATGGGCTCGAACAAACCTTTAGAACATGTTGGATTGTGGGGAATACGTTGATTGGAGACAGGATTTTGGATGTATTATAGAGGAAATCTAGTGGAGAGACTAGTGTTGACTCCCTAGTAGTTCTTACTCAATTTTAAATTATTATATAAAAAATAATGAATAATGTTATCATTATCGAATTTTGGTAGAAGAACATAACTCTTGACATAGGGGGTGACATAATGGCCAAATGTCACCCCCCCCTATGTTACCATAACATGACTCATCATTATCAGGGTTGTACACGAGATATGTTGGAATAATTTTCCAAATAATTATGAAACAGACTGATTGTCCATAGAATAATGCTACTCAAACATGGATTGCAAATAGGCAGGTGCTGCACCTGTGTGGCTGAGAGGTTTTTTTTTCCCTGATTCAATAATGTTGTGTCACGTGTTCCCCTATTTTTAATCTCTATCATTGAGCCTATTTGTGTAATATGATTCTTGTCCATATTAAATATGGAAGAGTTATGTCCTTTAGACATTGAGAATAGTTCCGAATGATACAAAATTTTTAAAAAGTCAAAAGTTAATTTTGAGATCAAATAGTTGTTTCCGAGATTAAGAAACTACTTTTAAACATTTTTAGATAATTTTCTAAAAGTATTTTGACTTGCTTAAAAAGCTTTCAGAAGAAGTAGATCTAATGTAATTTTTAAAAAAAACTCATCCACAAGAAACAAAAGTCTTATCAACGGATTCTAAATATGTGTGAGAAAAGTTGCATTTATTCAAAAAGAGATTTTGGAAAAACGAGTCTATTTGGAGACGTAAAATAAGTCTATGTACTTGTTTGGTAGGAACTAAAATCTAGATTTTAATCTAAATTAAAGTCAATATTTAATTTTAATCACATATTTTATGAGATACACAACTTTTTAACCACACATTTCATCATCTTTATCAAAATCTACTAAAAATCTGATTTTAATTCCCATCAAACAAATACCATATATTTTCCCGACTTTACATCTACTGGAATACATGAAACAAAATTACTTCTCTCTAAAATAATGGTGTTTGTAGGCATGAACAATGGAAGTAGTCTATGTGGTAGTGAAATTACTGTCTCATTTTCAATGAATTAAAAAGTTCCCAACTTTACTGGAGAATGTAACAGTAATTTCACGTCATAAGATATGTCGTCCATCAATCGTATTTACAAATATTGTTACTCTTTCTCTTATGTCCTCGTCTTATGTATATGCATGATTGCTCCAGAAATGATTATTTGAATTCTTGTACACAGGTAAAACCCCTACTACAATATTCTTGGACTGGTTAATTTCGTCCGTCAAGACTCAATTAAACATACAAATGATTCGGACTCAATTAAACATACAAATGATTCGTTTTCATTGTATTCTAAAAGAGATTCACCCAAACTCATTTTTACACTTTTAAAAGTGATAGGGGTGAAACGTTTTAAGGAAAGTGGTGTCGTAACACCTTTAGAATAAGGATGGCAAAAAAATAAAAAAATAAAAAAAAATCTTTCAAATCCGATATTCGTGAGGCCCCGTCCCTGAACGAGATGGGGATTACCCACTTAAATGGGTATTCAAGTTGGGGAATGGGCGGGGGACTTCGCCCTTGGGCGGATACGGGTAACAATGGTCCTGTCCCATTTAATTTTTTTTCTTCAAAAATTCAATACTTTAAATGAAAAACGCCACGAAATTTTATTAGTTATAATAGAAGATGGCAACTAAGATTATCTAAAAAGTATGACAAACAATAAAAGCCTTAATTTAATAAATAGATTTGAATAATTTAACTTTTAAAATAAATAAATATATTATTGTCTCACTTTAATAAATGGGGACAATAAAATGAAATATCAAAATTTTTTTAGAAAAATAAAATTAAATGGGTAGTAAGCCCCGCCCCATCCTAAACGAGTAATGGGACGAGAAATTACTTAGCTGGACAGGGGGCGGGGGAGGTTATCCCGACTCGCCTAATTGCCATCCTTACTTTAGAACCAGCCTCTATTCTTTGGTCAAGGATTCGACCATTTTCCCAACAATTGGGTGGAAAGTGTAACTGGTGCAAAAATACTTGAAAATGAAGTGAGTGTATGACTTCTTTGGTCTACAATGTAGACTAGACTCTGCTAAAAAGGAAAAGAAAAAGTTGTGCTTTGTGCTAAAGTGTATTTTCATGAATTGATTGAACCAAGAACAAGCCAACAACATTACTGGGCCTTATTGGGATTTTCTCAATAGCATATCACTTATCTCTTTATGCTCTTGCTTGGACTTTAATGGGTCATTGATGAGGTCCAAAATAACTAGGCCAGAACAAATATAGGCCTTATTTTGTGGGTTTCAGAATTTTGGGCTTTCTCAACACTTTCATAATCCCATTACCTCTTGTAAGAGCTGCGCTTGCTTTTTCATGGCCAAATAAGCCATGTTATCCGCCTGCAGCCTGTGGCTCAACCACTTCAACGGCAGCTCAAAGTAGAGCTCTCCTGGCTGCAACTCCTCGTCGCCAGGGCCGGTTTTGCATAGAGGTGAGTGAGGCCCGGCCTCAGGCCCAACATTGGAGGGGGCCTTAGATTTTAGCTTCGGTCATTCTTCATTTTTTTTTTTTGTCGATAAAACTTAGAACATTGTTGTTTTTATAATTTGATTATAATATAATTTTTTTGTATAATACATTTTATTTGTTGTTTTATTATTAAGTATTTAAATTAACAAGTTAACTATTGAATCCAAAATACACTTATATATTTTACATTCATACTATAATTTTGGGGCCTAATTATTGAAATTCGCCTCAAGTCTAAAAAATCACAGAATCGGCACTGCTCGTCGCCATCAATGGCTGAAACAAATTCATTGAATCCTATTTAATCTGAATTGCATATGAAACAATCTGAATTTTGTTCCAACAGATTTGACGCTTTTATTGGCCACGAAAATTCTTCAAGCTCTCCATCTACAAGAATTAAAGTATTAACCAGGATAAATAAATTCTTAATACAAATTTACGACGTATTTGTTCCCTTTTAGACATTATTCTCTCCTTTTTTTTCTTTTATTTGAAAAATTGTTCCAATGTTAAAAGAGAGAAGCAAAGAGTACGATTTTCTTTAAAGAAAAAAAAAGGAGATTCTTGTTAAGAAGAAAATGTGAAGGTCACACTACAATGTTATATGGGACAATCTTTTTCTAGAACTAGAAGACACGCAGCACAATTTTGGCGGCTTTTATGCTTAAAAGACAACACAATGGCATTGAGTAAAGGCAAAGATGACCTAATCTCAGTCCTTGAAAGGGAAGATCAACTCAGAGAATAAACGACTCAATTTTCTTGGATTAACAATTTTCTTGAATTGACTATGGCGGGGTTGGGGTGTAATAGCAATCAAGCTAAGAGTTACTGTCAATTGCCTCAGTTCCTGGAATGATTAATGTAGAAATAGTCATATTTTATTTAACACCATAGATCTTTAAAATCTTAGGATTACTTAAGTTGATAAAGAAGCATGACGATTACAATATGTAAACGTTGGTGAACACCATCTGAACAGTGATCAAATTGGAATCCTGACTTCTCACACTCAAAACTTGTTTGGTCCATTAGTATAATCGACTTTTACCGTTAATGACACACAAACTTGATTTTTAATCTCGAAGATGCTTTGAAGATCATTTATGCTGCGACGAGTAATGCCGTATTAGATGTCCCTGTCTCACATGTCTAAATGGATTGGAGACCTTATAAAGAAACGTACGCCTTATATCCCGTAAGCTACTTTTTTAATGCAATTCAAGACACCTCGAGCATTTCAAAGACTTTGTTACAAGGCTTTGACAAATCCCAGATTATTCTAATGGTGTGACATCATAACTGTGAGATCATAACTAAAATATTAAAAATAACATTGTTAAAGCTGCAGGGATTACAATAACATCTGATTTTATTGCCCAAGCTACTTGGAGCTTTTTCAAATAAAGTATCTACAAGGAACAACTTTCTGATTTTACCAATTTCCCATTATCATAATTCATCGATAACATCAACCCTTTTGTTTTTCTTACTATTTTGACATCATTGAACCCACCACCCCAGCAATTAGGGTTGTGGGATCACCAAGAACTGCAGATATCACAACCTGTAGAGCAAATCCAGCCACTTCACAACATTTTTGAACTTTTCCTCTGCTTTTCCTATGATGAGTTTGCAGTGTGCCTTTCAAGCTAGGAATCCTTGTCTCCAGTTTCCTACTATTCCCTCCTCCATTTCGGGAATATATCTCGTGCCAGCTCTCAAACAACATCTCCTTCACGCACGCCACGTGCAAATTGTACTTCTTGCATGTCGACCTATAACTCCAGCTTCTCCCCTTTCTCCCACACTTATGACACGGCGCGCAAACTTTCTTGTACAGATATAGTTTCACTTCACCGTCGTCTAACACCATAGGAAGCTTAGCGCAACATGGATGTAGATCAAATCCGCATTTCTGGCAGTGGTACACGAATCCTGTAATGTCCTTCTCACACGCGTTACAATAGCGTGCTACATTTCCAGGAGGGCGTGCGAGGAATTGGAAAGAGCACTTGGTGTAGAAAGGGTGGGATATGGAAGGGGAAGGGATTGCACAGTGCATGTGCAGATCATAGTTACAGTCGCTACACTTATAGCACGAACCAATCCCAACTTCTTTGCAGCCATCACACTTGAAGGGGACTTTTGTGTATTCAGATTTGAGAGGATGATAGGGGTGGCTGAAGTGAGAAATTTCGTCGTATTTCATTATTTGATCAGGCACGAAATTCGAACTCGAATTGCTGATATATAAAGAGAGGAGAATAATGTTCTTTGAATCCTAGAATGACTTCAGGTCTTCATGATATATGGATTAAGATCACAAGTTGCTTGTACAAGAAGCAATTTGGGGATTTATGCTTGTTGACGATGGTGTAATATGTTCTAAGGGGACATAAGGTACATAAGAATATGAATTTTTTACTTTAAATGAGGATTTATCAATACACTAAGTTCTATATATTCCCGAAACGAAAATAAATACAAGAAATGAAACAACACACACTACACCTAGTTGGGACGTCTAGGTGCACTTCCTGCTATCTCATTTGATGTAAAATTCCACAAAATCAAATAAACAAATATTGTAGGATAATATTTGGCTTTAGGAGGTGAATTATTTATTCTATAATTACGTAGCAAAGAATATTTCTTGTGGATTATAGAGATTTTATTAAGAATATAATGACAGAGAATTTAAAAAAGAATAAGAATTTGGCAACTTGAAAATGGATGTTTCATTCATACATACAAAGAAGATTTTTTGGGGCTTATGAAGGAACAAATTCTTTTGTTGTTCAGTTACTTATAAGTATCACTTAGCTTAACTAGAAAAGCAAGTTCAATTTTCTTTTTCTTTCCACGATGGAAAATGTCATTTGTACATTCCGTGTATACATTAAGGTTGACATTGAGGTGTAAAAATTCGTGACGTCAAAAAGACTGTTCCACATTAAGATGACGTCAAAAAGACTAACTCAACTCGACCATTGGAGTACATTTAACATGCTGTTTTTCTTTTCAAGCATCTTGATTTGATTAAGAAATACCTTGTTGCTTTGGCGTGAAAAACATGCACAAGATGGAATAGATTCTAAGTATCCTGTGAATGTTTCTTAACTAACGAAAAGAGTCCAAAGATGGTAACCTTACACAATATAAAGCTAAAATTAATTGCTTTTCGTCTTGCAGAGACTACAGTTAAGATCACAATCAACTCTTTAAGCGATTTTCTATGATAAAACTACAACAAATTCTCAATAATTAAAGGCATCGAATAAAGTATGTGTTTCTCTACAATTGTACAACGTTTATTTTTCTGATATTATGCTTTGTTTTTTCCTCTGTTCATCATCTTTATGTACAGAAAAACAGAAACATGTGTAGTCTGGAATATTTGACCAAGTGCATTTGGAATTTGTACTTGGGCAAGAACTTAAAAAATGAAAAATGAATCTGGTTCTTCCAATCTTTCAGGTTCAAAACATATGAAAATCATAATGAAGACAATCAGATAAGCGTAGCCAAACACACCCTATGAATACAAGCTTCATATCAACATTATCGTAAAACCTAAAGATCCAAAACAGTAACCCAAAGAAGATTTTTAGTTCAAATTATTGAGCTACCTCAGGTTCTCAGGCTGCAAAGATACAGTAAAAGAGGAAAAATTAAGATGATGAGAAAAATTCAAGTAGAAGATAACTTCTGGCTCAGTTCTTTCTCCCATTTTGCATTTCCTCCGAAACTAACTGCATGAGAAAACCCAAAAAATGCATCAATCATGATACTAGATAACCAAGCAGATCAAAAACTGCTCTTCTGCAAGCTATTATGGCCACACAAATTTTATTTAATATAGTGTAGTACATAGTTTGATTATTAAAATAACGATATTTCGTCGATAGAAATCAAGAATGTCAAATCGTTTAAATAGATACTAGTACCATCTGATTCTCAGATATAAGAAGTATTAGAACCGAAACAATTTCTTCATCCATTATTATTAAAGGTGAACGCCTAAAGAATGCAGAACAACAAGCTAGATGCCATGTTCTAGCACATAATGAATATAAAGATTACACCACCTTCGTATTATACAGGCAAAAGCGACCAATATGAAGAGACGAAATTGTCTTAACTCAAATAATAGTTAATTAGCAGTAAACAGAGTAATATCTCCACATTGATTCTTCTATGTGGCAAACCATAATAAAAGATTTTAGAAGTGGAATGATTATTCTACAAATTTTCCTAAGTATCTTTCCCATGTGTCGAGAGAGAGAGAGAGAGAGAGAGAGAGAGAGAGAGAGAGAGAGAGAGAGAGGGAGAGAGAGAGAGAGAGAGAGATGATATGTACTATACACACAGTGTGTGTCTCTCTGTCTCTCTCTCCTGAGAGCAGAAGGAACAAACAGAAAGCGAGAGCTCAGGGAAATTTCTTCTGACTGTTGTAGAAGAAAAATGAAAGGATGTAAAGCAGAAATGAAATGAAATGGAAAGGTAAAGGAAAGGGAGATAGCAAGGAATAACCGAAGAATAGTATAAGTAATTCCAAGGTTTTCTGATGTTCTACTAATTTTCCCCTACCAATATTCAGATACATTATTAAACTATATGAGAAAGAACAGAATGGTAAAGGAAGAAGCAACATCTAGGCCCTGAGCTTCAAGTGCTCGCTGCTGTAACTCTTCATTAGACAATAGAAATTTGCAAATAGTTCATAAACTGAACATGACTGGACTACTCATCCACCCACCCACCCACCACCACTGTGACCAGTACAACACAATACACCAATTTGAGTAATTCTAAAATGTATATTGTATTGTTGGAGTGGCCATCCAAAGCACAGACTTCCATCACACCATCAAATTACAAAAGCACCAGCGCAATATTTGCATCTTAGATACACAGAAACCAACCACTTATTCAAGGGCATCTGATCACATACTAGGAAACTGATATATACTTTTACTAACAGTCGATCACAAAATGTGAGCTTTCTGTGTATCCAGTAATTGGGTTAACAAAATCAATTCAATCAAACAATAAGACTAATAATCAGAATAGAATATATAATTCATAAAAAGTAATCACAGTTCAATTTCAATTTTAGATGCGATCAAAAAACTAAACAAACCATAAATGCACAAAACGACATACACAAATATCCTGTATACACATAGAAATTGAGCCACGTGGCCGTTTAATTAACATATAAATTTGATACCTGTGAAGGGATTAGAGTTCGAGCTTTAGTTCTTCTTTGCTATCGGAGAAATAGTATAGAATATAAGGTGTGACCCGAATGACGGCAAAGCGTGGGTCTTGAGCTGCTTCAACGCCTCCGCCTTGTCCGGCTTCCTCATGAACATTCCGGGAAACATCTTGGCCGTTGAAATCGAAGCCGCTTCTTCTTCTCTCAGATGTGTGCTGTAGAGACGACTGATCTTAAACCCTAACCGTATCAAATTAGGGCTCCTGAAAGCCCATCATTTATTGGATTAAATGCAGTCGACCCTAATATTTAGTTTTGGGCTTAACTTTTTTTAGCTTATATGGGCTTTCAGGCCCATTCATTAAGCCCATGTTTGATTCTCATTATTTCGAAGTGAAAATTAAATGGAACTAGATTGTTAAATTAACATTTCAAAAATCAAATTTAAAATTTATTTTTACAAAAATCAGATCATAATTAAACATTTGAATATTAATAACAATATTTTAAAACTAAATTAATTTATATACCCACCTATATCCACCCAAACCCTAATTATTTTCCTCTCCCCCTCATTTCTCTACATCTCTTTCCCTTCTCTCTCTCTCTTTTTTTTTTTTTAAATATCGAATCACCATCGAAGATAACGCGACGCCGACGCGGCTAGAACATGACACCACAACTACGCGAGCGACGGTGGCGACGTCATCCCGTGTAAGAAGATCCGATAGCGGCGAGTGATTTTCATACTACTGTGGTTTTCAACAATGGCGATGTCAACTCCGACTTTGATCAAATCTGCTTGTCGTGGTTTTCATGTCGTCGTCGTGGCGGTGATGAGGTGCTGCGGTGGTGAGATTCTGGCAATGATGGTGAATCTACTTGGGGGTGTGGTAATGGTGTTGATGCTGTTTGTGGTGGT
>CAIGRN010116059.1:0-10447 GCA_903798345.1 Fraxinus anomala
GGTGCAAACAGGACATCATGAAGGAAAATAGTATGATCACCACGCAAATGTAACTTGCATGTACCGATCCCTTTCACCTCCACTCTATCATTGTGGCCGACATATCCACTTTGTACCAACTGGAAATCGACGGAACTTCACAAATGCTTCTCGATCCCTGGTTACATGGTAAGTTGCTCCTGAGTCTACAATCCACATATGATAAGATTCAATTAGCATAACAATGCTTGAAAGATAAATAGCACTAAAAAAAAGTATTTATAAGAGCTATCTTCTTTGGCTCAGGACATTTCCGAGCAAAGTGACCTAACACCTGACATTTGAAGCATTTCAGCTTGCTCTTATCTTTCTTATTCTCAAACCATTAACCCTTCTTGTTGTGCTCAGGTTTGTTCTTTGTAGGTCCCAATCCAGTTTCTTTTCCCTTTCCTTTGTCGCCTTTGAACCAATTCTTCTTACGTTTAAAACCTGAAACTTTTCCAGAACTAGATTCATCTACAAAAGCATGCCCCCGAGATTTAGCCATACCAAGGCGTTCATCCTATAGTTTCATATGGCAGGTAGCATCAGGAAATGTTTTGTATTATCATTGTAAGTTAGATTGACTTTTAGATGTTCCCAATTATCAGGAAAAGAATGGATCAAAGCCTGAACTTGTTGCTCATCAGAGAATATGTGACCAGCCGACTTCAACTCCCTAATCATAGTAGACATGGTCCTCACAGACATCATTTTAAGCTCATACAAATTAAGTTTTATGATAATTTCACACTAGACACGGTATTGAAAGTTCACTAAGTTCCCATTCATCGTCTATTATCCTAATGTTACATTATCACAAAAATTAGTTTCATGGTGCAAAATCATAGATTCTAGGTCAGAATTACTTAAATTTTTTGAACCTTAGAACTCCCACTAAATGAAACAATTAATCATGTAGAAAATAAGCAAAACATTTTGACTATATGTGATAAATATGAAACATATACATAAATCTCAAAATGTCAAATATGTACGTACAATCATATTAAGCTTCTATAAACAACTACTAAACTTGAAAAATAAGATTTTACATAGATATTGTTTGACAATTTGAACTAACCATACATATCTAAATTAATAATAAAATTCTCATTTTTCAAATTCCATTTTCTAATCAAAATCTTGATCAGATAGTTGTAGCATAGAGGTGGTGAATTATCCAAAACTTTAATAGTAATATCATGCCAATGTTTATGAAGTTTCCTTATTAGATGATTCACACTCTCCACCTCAATATAGGCAATCCCAAATGCGTCACTTCTCGACACATTGTATCGAGATATTTTGTGTGTTGTACTAGGTTATGTTGTGGATTCATTTAATAGTTTCGATAAACGCATAATTTTTTAACACGTTCCAAGCTTGTGCTCTACCAGCTTCTCCTATAAAGATGCTAAAAGTGTGTGTTAATCCAGTCATATCTGATCAAATACAAAAATTGAAAACTAGTTACAATGGATCATATAACATAACCAAGATCCACACCGCTCATGAATGTATATAAAATATGGTATTTTAAGCATTTTCGAAGTATTTTTCATTTTCAAAAAAATAAGAGCACTTCAAAAAAAAATCGTGTACTAGGTAAATACCACTTAACAAATATTCTTACTTTTTATAAAATGTTTCAGAATTTAGTCAATTCCAAGAAATATTTTTAATGCTTTTCATAAATTTTTCCAATAATAAAATAATAAAAAAATATTTTTGATTATCTGAAAATTAATTTAATTGCATAAAAATCAAGAATAGTTTAGGGACCAAAGTGCAATTTTTCACATTCCCATTTGATTTTGTCGTTTAAAAAAATTCTACTTTCCAAAAATTTTTTAAATGAAAAAGGGTGGAGCACATGCGTCCCACCACAAATTTTGGGCGTTAAATTTTTTAATCAATTTTGACGTTTTTAGTTCATCTGTGTGGTTAGATTTTACAACATCGATTTGTAAGGGTGCGTTTGGGACATAATCTTGCAGAGAGTGAAAAATGGCCCAAAACACAATCAATCGTTTTTTATAATGAAGCAATGTTTTCAATTTTTTGTCAAAATTTCAGAAGGTCTAACTTTTTCAATTTAAGACTAAATTTTATGTTCTTTATACCATTGGAAATGTCTCGAGAAGATCTATAAATTCAAACGAAGTGAAATTCTTCAAATATGTTCCACATAATATCATGAACATATAGTATAAATTTCATGAATTTATATGGACTATATTAAAAGTTTCCATTAGAGATTTTCAAGCTTCATAAGAAAACTAGAATTCATGCATTTCTATCATTCTAAAGTATTTTCATCATGTAATTAAGGGCTTGTTTGATCCCCCATTTTATTCAAAAAAATGCATTTTATAATAGTTTTACGATGGAGAATATGTGGTTAAAAAATAAGAAGAAGTTTTGACTTGCATATAATATTATTTAATTGAAGAATGTGTGATTGAAATATGGTTAAATCACTGTTCAAGAAAATAACCTATTTAGGCTTTAATACCAATGTAAAACTTGCTTGCATGATTATAATCGAATTCCATGTAGTGAAACTTACTTGAAATCGCAAAAATGAGGTTGAATCACTTGCCTTTGTTTTGCTTGTCTTTGTTTTTCTTGTCTTCCACACTTTCTTGTGTTCACTCTTTGGTCATAAATTTGACCACAAATGAAGGAACTTGATAGCCACGATCTAAGAACCAATCTAGAGATGATATACTTTCAAAATCAAGCCACCATTCTCGTGTATTTTTCTGTGTATGTTGCCATACGAATTTGTAAGCATTCATTTTATATTTTTTGTATTGTGGAAGTTGTATATGGGAGTTATGGGTTGTGGGTAGTTGAGTTTCAAATTCAATGTTCTCAACTTCCTCAACTTCTCCCTCCAATAATACTCTCATGCAATCCGGGTTGGGTCACCCCATATGGACGACCAGTTTTCTTCCAACAAAATTAGTATCGTTATTTGCTTGCATTCAATCAATATTCTTTTAAAAATCAAATTATATGTTATTAAATTCAAACATTAACAACATAAAAGAATTTACAAATCAAAATCAACTAGAGTTCCTCCATATATTTGAGGACTTCATGATCGATGTGAGATTGATCACATCTCTTTCAAAATAGTTAACACCATTAAAAATTTATCGACTTCATTATGAACTTGATTCATTGCACCATGTGAAAAAATTCAGCACATTAAATTGCAATAAACAACATTAAGTTAGTTCTAAACACAATTGAATAATGAAATCAATATGAGGTAAATCGAATAACAAATTCCCCATCAATATCAAGTTGATTGGCACTAAAAGTGGATGACTCAGGGCTCAAT
This sequence comes from Fraxinus anomala, assembly GCA_903798345.1. Taxonomy (NCBI): domain Eukaryota; kingdom Viridiplantae; phylum Streptophyta; class Magnoliopsida; order Lamiales; family Oleaceae; genus Fraxinus; species Fraxinus anomala. The sequence continues at coordinate 3,374 of CAIGRN010116059.1, forward strand.
TCAAGGGCCCAAAATCATACAACAACACCACACAAATTGGACTAATAGAACCACTCCAAAACCAGAAAGAAAAGCCCATAGGTCACAAAGAAATAGCCGTGAATGGACTGCACAAAAGGAGCAGCGGTGAGTAGAGATAAATTGACACAAAAAGGGGCAGATGTTAGTGCCAATCGTCGGTAGGGATATCGGAAGAGAGAAAGAAAGGGAGAGAGAGATGTTAGAATTTTATGAAACTCTAAATCCTTGAGAACTTGAAAACTTAAATACTTTATTATCAAAATCCTCCAGTCAAATCACCAAGAGAATTATAAAGTGCAAAATATACCTTAATTTATTGGGAATGATTCTTTATTACAGGATCTCAATTCTGGGTCTTAAATCTTGGAGACCAACTGCAATCTCTTTATGTTTGGCTTCTTAATCTTTAATCTTGATTGCTTCAATACCTTCTTCTTGATTATGGATTTTGGATCTTCCTCTTCATTATGTTTTCTCTTGTTATTCTTGTATTGGTAGATTGACACAAATAATAATAATCACATATGAATGGAGACCATAACCCTATTTATATTTTCATATGTATCGGCCCACCATCAAGTACAACCTTGATGGATCCAATCTCTACATATATTTAGCTCACACTTTATTTAAATGTTTCAATCCCAACAATTTGAATTCTTTATTAGATCACGTCAAACGGGCTTAACTTTAAGATAGTATTTGTAAACATTTGATTATATATGTAGACCCACATATATCCCACTTGGGTGACATATGTTACCATTGTCTAGCAAGTTATCTAACAAAGGACAAAAAAATTTTAATCAGTTAGACATAGAGTTAGTTAAAAAGATCAAAAAAGAAGTTAAAAATTTACCACATTTAGAATTACTTTTAGATAGTGAATATAAAATAATAGAAATAGATGGATGTGAATTAGGATGGGGAGGAATATTATATTTTAAACCAAATAAATATAGTGATAAAAAGGAAGAAAGATTTTTAGATATACTAGTGAAAAATATAAGATAAAAGGAAAATATATTTACTAGTTTAAATTATGAAATAATGGCTATTATACATGGTATAGAAAGCTTTAATTTATTCTTAAATACTTAATTTACTATTAGAATAGATTGTGAAATCATAGCAAAGTTTATTAAAAAGACAAATTTTGATAAAAGAAGACATAAAAGATGGCTAAAATTGTATAAAATATTGAATAGTTATAAAATCAATATATAACATATAGACCGAAAAAATAATAATTTGACAAATAATTCAACCCCTTTTTCAAAGGATTTTACACATTATAAGAAACTTTAAGGGGTCGTTCTCTTCGTGTTTCAGTTTTGTGTTTTGAGTGTCCATTTCGAGATTGTTGAAAATGTGTTCATTTTGTCATTTTAAAAACTTGTTTTCAAAATTAAAAAAAACCAAAACCCGTTCTCTTCTCAACCCTTCCTATCTCTCTTTTCCTCCCCCCTCTCTCTCGTCTCTGTTCCCGCCGCTGACAACAATCACCACCTTTTGTGAAGACCCGTCGCACCCTCCATCTCCACCCTCTCTCTCTCATCTCTGTTCCCACTCACTCTGACGACTCTCTAAGTCGAAGCACCGCGATGTTGCCCTTACAGCGGCCTTTTTGTTGTTGCCGATGGAGGTGACCGAATCGGCTGTGCAATGCCATGGTTGGAGCAGGTGGTTGGTGGTGGTCGCTCTGCCGTGTGCGACGTTGCAATCCTTCATCTTTCTGAGGTTTTTTTTTTGGTTAGGGATGGTGGTTTTGCTGTGATTTTTTGTTGGCGATGGTGTTGTGGTGTTGTAGCTGGGGTGACGGCGGTCGTGGGTTTTGTTGGTTGTGGTGGGTAGGTTTTGTTGGTGGTGGTGGGTGAGTTTTGTTGTGGTGGGGGAAACGATGGTGGTGGGTTTCCTTTTTCGTTGGCAGTGGTTTAGCGGTGTTTATCTTGACATGTTGGGTCGTGGTGGTTTAGTGGTGGTCGCGGTGGTGGAATTTTGAAAACGTCCAAAACGCGTTTTGAAAATTTTGGCTTCATTTTAACTGAAAACCCCCAAAACAACATTTTTGTTGTTTTCGATTTTCTTTATAAATTTTAAACTCATATTCGGAAATTCGTTTTTGAAAATAAGTAAGTAAACATGTCTTCACTGTTTTAAAAAATTGAAAACAGAAAACGGGCTGAAATTGGTAAAGAGAACAGCCCCTAAATTTCTGTAGAGAAATGATATGATTTAATTTTTATATGTCTGAAAAAGCTAGACAGTTTATGACTACACAAACCTCGATTTCTTAACCATCATCTTCATCTTCATCAATACAACTTTGTGCAAGTTGCAAAACTATGACCAAAGTTGTTAGAGATCTGAATCGTAAAAAGCATTAATCAGAAAAAAGATTACAAATTCTTGAAGATGAAATCTCTTCATCTCAACAGATCATTAGTAGATATCAAAATGAAATTCTCCATTTATAAGACAGTTTGAAAAGATTTAGTTCTAAAGATATTGTTGAAAGACCCATCTCCAAAGATATTGCTTCTACAAGCCGAAATTATTCTGACATAATAGAAAGACATATTGAATTAACACAGACTCTACAGCTGCAAGGCAAGAAAAGATTTTATATGAATTAGAATAGAAAATTGGCTATTATACCAGTATTGTTTGAAATTCTATTAAGAAATTAGTTGTACGGGAGATAATCATTTTTTTCTCAAATTCTAAGCTACTATCACTATGTGAATGGATATTTTCTTAAACATGACCCCCAAATATGAATTATCCATTAAAATTCAGCTTTTCTTAAACACGATTATCCTACAATTTCTTTTGATTATACAATATTTGAAGACATTTTTTATCCAGCCTTACAGTTTGGCATGATAGACAATATTTATGTTCTAAGCAGATCTTTCAAATTCTTTCCACCTAAACTTAAACGGACTCTTGATCAGTTAAAAAATACCCTTTAATGATCCAATTCATTTTCAGTCCACCTTTTATAAATAATGGTATAGTGATACCAGATTATCAATATATTATAATATATGAAAGAGCCAAAAGATTTGGACCACCTTCAAAAAGAAATATGAAAATAAAAATTAGACAAATTGATTATGAAAGACGGATCTCAGGGACAGTTGCAATGATAGAAATTCAAAATAATGATTCCAGACTTGTAGTGCAGTGGAATAATTAAGTTATTTTCTGTCAAGAATATTTTGCTATAAAAGTTAAAACGGGAAGAATTCCAACACCAAATATTTAGCAGAAAGAATTAAATTTGATGGCATTCAAGAAACAAATGGTGAATTATTAGAAAGCCAATCGGTTATAGAGGAAGAAGAATATATATTCGATAACAAAAGTAATGAAATGGACACAGACCTAGAAGAATGCAAAAATAATACAGTAATTCAAAAGAAGAAAAGACATAACAACGGAGTAAGGATCATTATTAAGAGCAAGGACGATAAACATCACTCAAATGACAATTATCAATACAAAAAGTCAAAAAAAAAAAAAAGCGTGAAGTCGAGGATCTTTATTATGTCCATACAGCTGTAAATTTAAACTCAGAGACTTCAAGTTAAAGTAAGTTCTTTCATATTTCCTTTTGCTTTACAATTCTCTTTTACTTTATTTATTTTCGGGTAAGGCCTAAAAGAGGAAACACCAAGTAAGCAATTAATTTATCCAGAAATAATATTATAATGTTGTATTCTCTTTTTCTTAGCCTCTTTATTCTGGATTTCATGGCCAAAAGATAAAGTAATCTTTTGAATTAAGATGGTTGTATTTTATCCCGATTAAGGAAGTTTGTTTTAGCCTTTTAAGCATGATGAAAATCCTTTTTGTTACAGTCCTAAGCCTATTTTAGAAGGCCAAGAAAAAAGTTGAGAGAGAATTAAAAAAAAATACTGAAGAAATTAATTTGCTGAACGGTAAAGAACTTTAAGACCATTACAAAAATACTGTTTCAAGTCTTTATATTTTATACCATTAGAAAAATATACTTCATGTAATCTACTTTGTTGTTCATTAAAAAGTTTTAACGATGGCTAAAGTTGTATGAAATATTGAATAGTTATAAAATCAATATGGAACATATAGATGGGAAAAATAATATGTTGGCAGATAATTTAAGTAGATAAGTTATTAATTTTATAACCAATTATTTTCATATAAATATACTAATACTTTGGCTCCTAAATTTTCTCTATGATGTCATTTTACTCCTACTATTATTAATCCTAAATGAGTTTGTCGAAAATTTTTGTTAACGATTTCTTATAAAAAAAAATTTTTTTAATTAAATCTAAAGATATAAATTGATCTTCATGTGTACAAGAAATATATCTTTTACCATAATATTGATATATTAAGGATTTGCTAAATATATTTCTCTTTTTATATATGTCTAAAAATTTTACTAATTTTAATTTATTTTGTCTAAAAGTTTCTATATGTTCTTCTATATCTATTAAAGATTCTAATCTTGTTTCGAATTCCATTTTTCTACATAATGTCCGTGAAGGATTACCTTCTAGTCTATTATTACTAGCTACAATTTGTTTTCTTTTATCCATTATGTATAAATCTACTTAATCGTTTTTGGGTAAATGGCGCAAAACCTCCCTACCTTTGGTGATTTTTGTGGAAAACGTTCCTACCTTTGATTTCTTGGCGCAGAACGTCCTTACCTTTACTTTTTCTTTGCCAAGACGTCCTTCCATCCACAAACCGTTAGAATGCACCGTTAAATCAAAAAAAATTGGATTTTTATTTTCCACGGGGGTAAGGGTAAAATCGTCCAACCACCATAATTTCATCATGCTTCACTTCTATCCCGTCTTCTTCTTCTTCAAATGTTATGCATAACTAAAAAGTATTAAGTAATATGAAAATTAATTTGGATGATGTTGTAAAAAATAAGGAAAAATGACGGAAATCACTATATTTCTGGTTGAACTTCATCATGAATGACGTAAATCTAAAAAAAAANTTTCATCATGCTTCACTTCTATCCCGTCTTCTTCTTCTTCAAATGTTATGCATAACTAAAAAGTATTAAGTAATATGAAAATTAATTTGGATGATGTTGTAAAAAATAAGGAAAAATGACGGAAATCACTATATTTCTGGTTGAACTTCATCATGAATGACGTAAATCTAAAAAAAATAAAAATTGGAATGGTATATGAAGAGATTTACCGTGGTCGATAAAATTAAGATGTTCATCCCCATTTTGTGCTTACGAATGGTGTAAATAAGGGATACAGTGAGAAGAACAATTAAAATGTGCTTCTGTGAATGGAGGTTTCGAATAAGAATGGAGAAGATGATGAACATGAACGGGTCTTCTTCCCAATTTAGCATGAAATTGTCTTTGCGAGAAACATCCCTACCTTCACTTTATCTTTGTGAGAAACATCCCTACCTTTACATTGTATTCGTGAAAAAATCCCTACCTTTACATTGTATTTGCGTAAAACATCCCTACCTTTGTTAAAAAAGGTCCCCGCCCGATACAACCCACAACCCTGTTTATATGACCTGCAACTCACTGTCCCTAACAACCATTTCGAACAGAGCAAAACCAATAATCAACAACCAAGCTCAATAACCAAACCTAGCAATTAAAGTACTCAATAACCTAAACTCAGCAACAAAATAGCGAGGAGCATATAATATTGCAGTCAATGAAGCAAAAACCAATACACTTTCTGTCTAGTTCAAAAACATCAACAAAACATATACAATTCAGCATATCCTACAGCAATTACTATTGTAGTGAATGAACCTTAACCAAATACAATTCATGTGCAGTGATTAATTCTGTGCTGGTGGTGGTGCCCCTTTGCAGCCCTGACTATTGTGTCCTCGTTCACCACATTTTTTGCATGTCATTATCAGCCCTGCTCTTTTCCTTGGAGCTGATGTGGCTGTACCTGACTGACTCTGACTTGAAGACTTTCTAGACCTTTTTGACGGACTTGATGCCACTTCATTTGGCTCTTTTCTTCTTTTTTTTTTTTGGCCTCCCAGCCCTTTTTGTGTATACTGGTGGATTGAGAGGATTGAGACCTGGGTTAGGCCATGAGTCCGGGCCTGTGATGGGGGAGATGGATGGAGTATAAGCCATGAGGTATGCCTCCTTCTTGTAGATGCCATGTACATACTCCATTACATTAAGGCCTCTCGATGCAACCAAGGCAATGACATGGCAACAAGGAATTCTTTGCCAAGCACGACATGTGCATGTTCTTGGCCTTAGGTCCACAACATTTAGTACGGTGCCTGCATTGTGTCGAACTTGAAACCTTTCATTTCCTGCATATTCAGCCCACTCCACCCTTGCAAGTCCACTGTTCTTGTCTAGAACTTTTCGAATCTAGGGCCTATTGATGCTGTCCACCGATCAGAGGACTCTCTACGGGCAACAATCCTCTTCATCAAATAAATTTGAATCTCCTCTAGCATTGTCAAAATGGGCTTCTCTCTTGCGCTGACAATTTTACTATTAAATGATTCACATAAGTTGTTTAGAAGCATGTCACATTTATTTCCTTCTCTGAAATGAGATTTAATCCAATGAAATACCGGTTTTGATTCAAGCCATTTGTATGCACCCTGGTCCAAATCCAACATTCGCTGCATGTGTTGAAGCCACTATAACACAGTTGTCGCTCTGGCTGCATTCCACATACAATTCTTCAAAGACAATCCTTTATGTGAAGCACTGAAATTGTTGTATAAATGTCTAACACATGTTCTATGCTCCGCATTCTCAAACAAGGTCTCAATTGAATTAACTAACCCCTTTTGTTTATCAGAAATAAATGTCCAGTGCTCACTAACGTGCATGTGCAAATCATCCTTCAACAACCCCAGAAATCATCTCCAGTTATCCCCATTCTCAACCTCTACGACTGTATACGCCACTGGATAGATACCATTATTAGCGTCCACACTAACTGCAGATAACAACTGTCCACCGTGCTCTGTCTTCAGAAAGCAACCATCTATCCCTATTAACCTTCTACAGCC
>CAIGRN010116082.1:0-20596 GCA_903798345.1 Fraxinus anomala
CATAATCGTGTATATATATATATATATATATATATATTTATGTTATACTTGATAGAGTAAATAGATTAGCAATACTTATTTATTATCCTACCAAGTATACCAATAATTTTCATAAGGTGATGAAAAAACAAAAATGTTTTTGGGGACAAAAGGGACCATAACTATGCGATTGTTCACGAGTATGTACAAAATTCTCTAGTGTCCAAGTTCTGAATTAAATTCATTGAAAGTGGTCAAAATGCAGACCTATCCAAATGACAAATAAATTATTAAAAAACTATTAAAGATTTTATTATTTAAACTTGTAATATATCATAGAAAAATTGGACACGTTTCCTTGAGTATGGGAGAACTAAAGTTTTATTTGTCTTTAATATGGAATAAGATAAACAAAATTGAAATCTGTTCGTGTGTAATTCTATCAGATAAATTTACCAATTATATTTAAGAAAAAGAACACTGTTATCATATGTTAAAAAAAGAAGACGACGTTGCTCTCTTTCGAATCAGAGATCGAACACCATTGTTGATGTGTAATTGAAACCACACTATGTAGATACTTGTGAAATGAGGCATTGATTAGTCGAGTATAGTGGCGGAGGGAGATGGGGGCTAGGGCCCCCACTACAATTTGAGGGAAAAAAATTGTAATTAAATTAGGTCTCCACTGAATTCGACTTCTAACTTCGTCACTGATCATTCCCTTAATCAAGTTTCACTCAAGAGCTCTATTTAGTACGTGATCGATGTACCTAAGAAAGTCTAAATGAGAGAATAAATCTAAACTGGGACTTGACTGAAGTTTCCGCTGCTGGTTTAGAAGACAAAGTACAAAAGCAAAACCCGTGAATGTTGCATGTGACAATAATCGACCTGTTGTAGTCACTGCTCTTGACAATTTATAATAGACCCACTCACGTGTCTTTTTGGCTTTTACATGAAATTATGATAACTATTAACTATAATATTGTTTTCTATAGAATAATGCTATTTTGTCAGAAGAATCAAGTCAAATGCAGCGATAGAAGACAATGTGGCGGGAGGTGATTGGATGAAAAACTTGTTATGTTTAAAAGTCCAACAATGAAATATCATGTGACATTATGTTAAACTTTCTATTCATTTAGCATAATTGTGTTCTATATGTAGTTTTATTTTTGCACCGTCTCACATTCAAGTCAATTCATTAATTGTTCACGTAACCTATCATTGTAAATGATCAGTGATTGTTACGTTCTTAAACATGATAGATATAAAAAAAATCATATATGCTTTCTTGTGTATATAACTTTGTTCAAGAACAATTGAGAAGTCGTACTTAGCCCCTGCTTTATTTTGGGAATAATTATATTCTTAGTAAATTTTGATAAAAGTTGATAAAATGTGTGGTTGAAAATGAGTTTTAAAAAAAAATGAATTTTAGAAAATAACAGCCAAGGGCATGCATATGCCACCCGTACTAATTTACAAGTAGTAGATATCTAATGATTCCATTCACATAAAGGAAAGGAAAACAACTAATAAAGGAGAATGAAACATCACCTTTCCTCATGTTATGCACAGTTTCACTAGCTTTGAAGTTTCAAGTAATTTTTGTTATATAAACCTCCATGCAGTTCCTCTGTTGGCTGCCATCATAGAAAAAATAACATCCAACCACCACCACCACCCTGCCGCCAAGCCATTCGCCTCCACCATTCTGTCTCCACACAATAAACATGGATGGTTTTAGTATAAGAAGCTTCACATTCATGCTTATCATTGTTCTTCTTGTTTGGTGTTCCAATGTTGAAATTTGCAGTGCAAGAAGAGTAGGCAGGCATTGGAGGAAAAATCGAAGAGCCTCAGATTCTCTCTTCAAGAAGAAAGGGAAAAATCAATGGAGCAATCACCACAACAACAATGGTGGTAAGTCCAAACAGAAAGTTCCATCACCACCCCCAGCCTCAGGGTCGAAAAAACCTCCACCGGTAACCCCGCCAGAGAAAGGTGGAGACAATTCACCTTCTTCCACTGTCTTTGATGTGCTGCATTTTGGTGCTAAGGGGGATGGAAGCACAGATGATACAAAGGTAACTCTAATTTCTACTCCATGAGCTAACAGTAGGAAACTTTCAATGCATTTAGTTTTTGACTTGGTTGAACTCTCCCTCCTCTGGCTCTGGTTCTCTGCAATTATAAAATTTCATCTCACATTAACAAACTGGACAAGATACAGGACAACATTGGTAACTCCAAAGTTTTCTTTCCTCTTAAATTTGTACAATTCTTATTTTTCTTTCTATAAAGTTTCAGAATTCAGCTAATGCAACTTGCTACAAATTCCCTGTATCCATACAGTTAAAAATCCTACAATCCATGTAATGGAATTCGTGGCATTGAACTTTGATTTCATAGAGGATTAAAATCATAGAACAACCTGACCCAATTTTCAAGATTCTAAAGCAATTGGAGGAATTAGAATTGCAGAGAACCAGCCTCCATTTCAAACAAATTTGGGGAAAAGAACTTTTTCTAAATATTAAATGCCTTAAAAGAGTCCATAAAATTTAGCAACTTAACAAAAGAAAGCACAGAACTGCCAAGAGGATTGGACAAAAGAATCATTTGGTCCAGTCAAATGATTTTTGTTAAGGAAGTTTATTCCTGATTCCAACAATAATAACAAACAGTTCTAGACAAACTAACAACTGTACAGTTCTAAATATTAAATATTCCCCACTTAAAACAAACAAATAAATAATTAGAGCATTTTTGACCCCATAAAATCGATTAACTTATGAGATAAATAAGATCAAATTTCTGAATTTACTTTTTGTTTTATTTTCCATTCTCAAATTATCAGCTGACAAATGAAGATTAAAAAATTCAGAATAATATTCACTGGCTGTGGTGAACTGCAGGCATTCCAAGCTACATGGGCAACAGCTTGTAAAGTGGAGGCTTCAACAATTAATGTACCATCAGGATATATATTCCTTGTGGGACCCATTTCATTCTCTGGTCCATACTGTCAACATAATATTGTTTTCCAGGTAAGTACACACAGTTTTTAAATCTATGAATTCAGTTTGTAGATAATACGAATTTTTTCTTGATTATTCAGAAATCTGCATATGCATAACTGATGAATATTGGCAAAATTAAGTAAAATGTGATCAGTTGAGGCTTATAAATTTATTTATATGCAGTTGGATGGAAAAATTATTGCTCCAACGAGCTCAAAAGCTTGGGGTTCAGGTCTTTTCCAATGGCTAGAATTCACAAAACTTGTAGGAATTACAATCAAGGGAAGTGGCACGATCGACGGGAGAGGTGCTGTTTGGTGGCAAGATTCCCCCTATGATGATCCTATAGATGATGAATCGAAATTAATTGTTCCAATAAACAGAACAGTTGCAGAAAAACCTCCAATTCCTGTAACAATTTCTCCTACCTCTCATTCCCTTGAGCATCTCTGGCTAAGCTGAGAAAGTCTACGTTTAAATAAATAAACATTTTCTTAATTCATCAAAATTGAAAAAAAGTTACTTATTTAGACAGTAAGGTTACTTTCAAAATATGTAGACTTTTTAACTTAAAAAGAATTTAATTAAGAAAAAAGTTACTTTTTAACTCACAAGTAACTTTTTTTTACTTTTAAGCTTAGCCAAACATGCTCACACCAGTAGCTTCTCCAGTATCTGACTTACCTTCTAAAGTTCATGTGGCAGTTAGGAGGTTCAATTGGTGGGAAAATGCCAAGCATTAAGCCAACGGTGAGTACCACTTTAAACTATCAAAACATCAAAACGCATTTTCTGGTCTTGCTAATTTTAGAGTTTAATAACTATCTTGTAACACCAGGCACTAAGATTCTATGGGAGTTTTAATGTGACAGTCACTGGCATCACAATTCAAAACAGTCCTCAATGTCACCTCAAATTCGATAATTGCATTGGGGTGTCAGTGTACAATTTTAGCGTCTCATCTCCAGGTGACAGCCCGAATACAGATGGAATTCACCTGCAGAACTCCAAAGATGTGCTTATCCGAAGTTCCAACCTTGCTTGTGGTAAATAACTATTTAGAAATCCATCTTTTCCCCTTCTCCCGTTTGACAGAAAAAATTGTTTTTTTTAATAATTCTGAAGTCCCAAGATTGAAGAATAAAGAAATAGAATGTGCCATTGTGCCTGATGGTATTACCTCAACACTAAGCATTATATATTGACATAATTGGGATGCACAGGACAAATTTTTTGGCTGTAGTATTCAAATTTTTACACGTAACAGCATCCAATTTAGCAAGTAATTAACCTGACCTGTTGTGCTGCAATCTTATCCTACCTATATTAACCACATCCATAAAATCAAGCTAATGACATTTGGACACTTTCAGTGATTCTCTAAAACAGCAGTAAACATTATTAAAACCAATCAAAATAGCATTGATTAGTGAGAAAAATAAGCACTTAAAAATCGAGTTTGGAATCCATTTAACATTTTATATTACGTGCAGGGGATGACTGTGTATCAATACAAACTGGATGCACAAATGTATACGTACATAATGTTAATTGTGGACCGGGACATGGGATCAGCATTGGAGGGCTAGGAAAAGACAACACCAAAGCTTGTGTCTCAAATATTACTGTCCGAGACATCAATATGCATAATACTATGAATGGTGTCAGGATAAAGACATGGCAGGTAAACGTATTATTTTCAAATCACCCCAATTGAAACACACATGCTCAAATCTTCAGTTCCATAAGTAATCATTTAACAGATTTCGCAATACCTTTTTGTTAATACCAATGTTGCTTCCTCAGGGAGGTTCAGGTTTTGTTCAAGGAGTGCAGTTTTCAAACATTCAAGTTTCTGAAGTCCAACTTCCAATTGTAATTGATCAATTCTACTGTGATAAAAGAAAATGCAGTAATCAAACATCAGCTGTGGCTCTATCAGGGATTAATTATGCAAATATTAGAGGAACATACACAGTAAAACCAGTGCACTTTGCATGTAGTGATAGCATGCCATGCACGGGGGTGACCCTTACTGGCATACAGTTGAAGCCCCTGCAAGAACACTACCATATGTATGACCCGTATTGTTGGCAGACTTTCGGAGAGCTCTATTCTCCTGCAGTCCCTCCCATTCAATGCTTACAGATTGGAAAGCCATTGAGAAACAAGATTCACAAAGATACTGATTCATGTTGAGTATGGCCAAGGTATATTATATATGGTGTATTCATTTGTGTGGTTGGCATGGTTACGCTGACCCCTTTCACACCATTGGTTAGCGAAAATATTGATGAATATTTTAGTAGTATATATCAGATTATACAACAAATTAATTACTAAGATTATGAGTTTCTGTTTAAGATCCCATGCTTAATTCTGGATCAGACACATCTGCTAATAGATATGCGATAAAGAAATAATCTTTTCGAAATGATATGACAAGATACTTAGGCTTTTATATTGGAGAAAACGCAACGAAATTTCTGCTAAAAGGAAAATTTTTGGATATTCCAGATTATTCAATTTGGTAGACAATATAAAATCAAGAATTCTACATATATGCATGTGCACTTAAGAATTGGATACAACTTCTGAAAATTAGAAAGTAAACTCCTAAGAGAAGGAGAAAACTAAAAGCAGTATAATGTCTACAAAGTTCAAATCATCAAGTTAAATTATTAATGAAGATAATTAGATTTTCAAAGATTCGGTTCTACCTTCGTTATAGCTGCACATTTAGATTCTCCAGGTAGGCAAAAGTTAATAAGACAATTCCCGGATTGAAGTTGAAATTAGTATACCTTTGGTTTCAGATTCTCTTGTACCAGCTTCAGAATCAATCAAATCCTTGTCTTCATCTATCAGTCTGCAACTAACCAATAATGGGAACGTTTAATTTTCTGACAGATTGGATGAAGAAAACCATCTGTATGCCTGAAAGTTACAATAGTAATAATTAAAAGATAGCAGTGAATGACCTGCAAAAGAGAAGTCAAGCATTACAAGGCATAAATGCCCACAGGTAAAATTGAAAACTAGTAATAGACGTGTGTTTCAAGGAAAACATAAGTGCGGCATGTTTTGTACAAAGTATTGGGTGGGCTACACTGCCGAGGCAATAAATCAAACAGTTGGCGGGTAAGCCTTAAACTCCCCAGTACTTCACTGAAACAATTCTTTAGATGCTAGATTTTTTGCCTAGAAACAAATGGCGCCATTGATTACTCAATAATATAACAAGTCAAGTGATGGGGATAAATAATTGACAGTTATCGCCAAAATAATGATAATAAAAGGTCAAATCTTAGCCGGCCATGTTGTTTAAAAATACAATAAAGAACCCAAAGACACTCCACCATACACAAATCAATATGTGCCGAGTCTAATTATTGTAGTTGTGTGGAGTCGATATGCGAATTTAAAGAGAGAGGCAAAAGAAGATAAGATAGTTTTTTTATTTTTTTAATCATAATGAATGACTGCATATCAACACAAGATGACGTAGTTTCACGTTGACGTAGTCTCACGAGACAAACCTCTATATCTTGCTTGCTGTTGTGACTATTTTGCTTTTTGCGATTTAATTGTTTTCGGTGGTATAAAATTAAATAGATTGGCTAGAGGTATGGATTGTGTTTTCACTATCCGAATTGTTCCGAGTAGGGACGACTGAGGCTTTTTTAACTATCGTACCATTTTCTCAATGGCTTATATCAAGTTACTCAAAAGGGTAACTTGATTTAATTGTTTTCGGTGGTATAAAATTAAATAGATTTGCTAGAGGTATGGATTGTGTTTTCACTAGCCGAATTGTTCCGAGTTGGGACGACTGTAGCTTTTTTGACTATCGTACCCTTTTCTCAATGGCTTATATCAAGTTACTCAAAAGGGTAACTTTGGAATCTTCCTATCAAAAATCTCATCCATTATTTTTTGTCAAAATAACGAAGTACCGACTGCCACAAGTAAACAAAGGAAACACATACACCTCTTAGCATACTAGATTAACTATTTCAGTTAATCTCATCTTCAAAATCCACCCATCTCCAACCCAGGAAGAAGATAATCAGATTATCAAGTTTATCCAGTACTACGTCAATGGCTGAAATGACAGATTCTGCTAGGAAGAGAATAGCCTCCATAGCCAATCATATCATGCCAGCTCATCCAAGTCTAAGTCAACGAGGAAATACCATTGCCATATTGGATTGCAGCTCCTCAATGAATGACAGTTTCCACCGGCTTCACGGCGAAGTCCCGACTCACATTCCTGTATGGATTCCGGCCAGGGACGACTCCGGCAAGGAGTACACTGACATTATCTATGAAAAAGCTGTTGGAGAAGGCATTGCCAAGGTCAGTATATGGTTCTTGAATAATATTTGTGTATCTGAAAACTGTAAATTACATCGAATTAGAGCTTTTGGAAGTTCTAAAGATTCACGTAGTCAACTTTAAGTGCTTGTTTATCTCCCATTTTGAAAGAAGAAATACAGTTTTGAATAGTATATTTTGGACAACGTGTGGTTGAAAAGTAAATTAATTTTATTGGTTCGTGGTAGACTATTTTATTGAGTGAATACGTAGTACTGTAGCAAACAATGTTCGATAGAATGTATGACAAACAGGGATAAATTTGTAGCAGACATAACAGTGAAAAGGGATTCACGAGGCTGAGTCCAAAATTTATTGAGAATAATGCTTAGTTTGTTTGCATTTTTCTTGTATAATCAACTTCAAATCTATTCCAACTAAGGCTTGATTTGTTATCTAAAATTTTAGTATTTGAATTCTCAAAGTTTTTGTATCTTGCAACTTCTCTTTCAATTAGTTACTACTTTTTCTTATTTTGTTGGACCGTAGATAACAATTAATAGGCCAGAGAGAAGAAATGCCTTCCGGCCTCAAACGATCAAGGAGCTTATGCGAGCATTCAATGATGCCAGAGACGACAACTCAATCGGAGTTATCATTTTTACTGGGAAGGTATTTTTCGTGACTTAAAAAAGTATCCAAATGCTATCGAGTTTTTGGTTGTACTTCTTAATGCTATCGTGTTTTTGGAGTGTCCCAGTCGACTTGCCTGACACTTTGAAGATAGAATTGTGAATCTGTTTATTTTGCATATCCACATGTAAAGTTTTCCAAGAAGATATTAATAAATGAATTTCACACACTGCTTAAGATCTGTTCACTTGATCATTTGCTGATTTAAAGGCTAAGATTGTGCTCAGATCTATTTTCTTGTTGACTGTCAAAATATAATCTTTAGTTAAATCACATTGTCGGGTTGGCTACTCAATTAATCTTCTCTTCAATTGTTGAACACTCTTGAGATTTTCATAAACAAGTGGTGACGGGACAAACTGGTACAGGGAACCAAGGCATTCTGTAGTGGTGGTGATCAGTCACTCAGAGGGAACCAAGGTTATGTTGATTACGATGGTTTTGGTCGCCTGAATGTTCTAGACTTACAGGTACATTTTATTCAAACACAAAATTGAACTAAATATGAGCTACCATTTTAGAGAAAAATTGCAAGATAACTTTTCAAATGAACGGTTATCGTCAATTTGTTAATTGTCAATGCAGGTGCAAATACGACGTCTTCCCAAACCAGTTATAGCAATGGTAAGCTTTTATATTTGTCTTCTCAATGTTACATAATTTTGAAGCTTGTATAATGATCAAAGATGTAAAATGAGTTGGACCGCAAAATCCCTAGTCGACCCTGCACAGCATGGTTCAGGGATTTTATGCTGTGATTAGAGGTGTCTACCGTGTCATGTGGAGCCTATGCACTTTCTTTTTGCTTATTATTCTCACACGGGCAGTGGACCTATACCGTATTTCCTGATCTGTCCCGACTCCAGGGACGGACCGACCATGAACATGTCACATTTTGATACCTCTATTTTTGATATCAGTGAAATTCAAGGTGTTTTTTCTACTGCATAAACAAGGTTGCAGGTTATGCCGTGGGGGGTGGACACGTGCTGCACATGGTCTGTGATTTAACAATTGCTGCAGATAATGCTATTTTTGGACAGACAGGACCCAAGGTACTATGATAATATTACATGGTACCAACAATGAATACTTTAAGAAAAAATGTGTGCATGTTGTTTCTAATCAGAAATCATATTGATTTTTGCAAATTGCAGGTAGGAAGCTTTGATGCTGGATATGGGGCTTCCATAATGGCTCGTTTGGTGAGTTTTTTGGATTGGATTTCTTGTATACATACACATTTAGTTGTATGTGTAGACAATTTTGTATGTTTATACACTTCTTTTGATTGTGGAACTCGAATAGATTGGTCCCAAAAAAGCACGCGAAATGTGGTATATGACGCGGTTTTACACTGCTACTGAAGCTGAGAAAATGGGACTTATCAATACTGTTGTCCAAGTAAGTTGTGCATGTGAAACAACAAGGAATTCATTTCTATTTTCAATAAATCAGAGTCAACACGATAAGAAATAATGTAGATGAAATACACCATCTTCATATTACTCTTGCACAAACACTTCATTGGTGAACTTGGCTGACTTTCAGCTGGAGAAATTGGAAGAGGAAACGATAAAATGGTGTAGAGAGATCCTGAGAAACAGCCCAATGGCGATTCGTGTTCTCAAATCAGCTCTCAATGCAGTTGACGATGGACATGCTGGGCTTCAGGTACCTTCAATTACTTCAATATTTCAGCTCTCGTCGTCGCCTACTTATAATAATGATGCTCATGTTAGGTAAATAGATTAAAATTTCAGATAAGTTGGTCATTTATAGTAATGTTCAAAAAATTATTTAGAAGTTAACTTAGTGTACAATGAAATTCAACATAGAACAATGGCATCACTCGATCATTTTTTGTATTACTTCTTCATCAGGGGCTCGGAGGAGATGCGACCCTTTTATTTTATGGAACTGAGGAAGGCAATGAGGGGAAGAATGCATACTTGCAACAAAGGAAACCAGATTTCTCAAAATTCCCCCGATTACCTTGATTTTGTGTAACAACTACTCAAGATTAATGAAAGGGAAAGAATGAAAATTTGTGAAGACTAAGTAAATGTATTCGTTGTATCTTATTTTTCATATAAAAGGAGACGGAATTTGAATCTCCATAGGTTGAAAAATCAGTCTAAATTACTTCTCATGTACTTTTGTAGAATCGATTGACTTGCATTCTTTGCTCCAAAATAAGATTTCCGTGTCACTTGAATGGCTTAACACAGATCACAATGATAGGATCATAGGAGTTCCATGTTCACAATTCAAGATGCAAAATGCTTTGTGCATTTTTATGCTTGAAATTCTTACTATTTTCAGCCCTTTTTAATCTACATGTCATGAGTATCAATTGGAAGTTATAAGAGGTTGATGAAGGTGAAAGGTTTGATTTCAAAATCAAACAACTCTCTTCGACTCATTTCAATAGGTTATAGGTCGGGTAAGTCATAGACAACCCCAACTCGTTTTCCAATTGATTGGATACGCACGGTCGAGTAAAAATTTGTAATCGAATTTATTTACACCATCAGTGTTCTACTAGAAGTTTTTCAATAGCTTTTTTGTAATTTCGATTTTAGGCTCTGTTTGATAGTACTTTTTTTTCATAGAACTAGAAATTGGTTTTTCATTTTCCACATTTTTGTTTGTTTGATAGGCAAAATTTTCTTGACAAATGGTTTTTCACCCGACCCCCTTTTGGTCATTTTTCTTGGTTTTTGAGGAAAAAATTTTCTGCCGCTTCGGTGGGAAAAACTTTTTTTAGGCAATTTTTTTCTTTATTTTTTTATTTTATTTTTTTTGGCAATGGAAACAAATTTTATCCCCAATTGTAACAAATTATATCCCTTCAATGGATAATTTTCATGAAAAATAAAGCCAAACGAGTATCAAAAGATCCAAAATTTCAATATTTTTCAAGTAGAAAATTATATTAATCAAACAAAATTAATTGATATTACTCAATAAAATAAGTTCTAAGTAATTCAATTTTCTGAAATTCATTTCCTTCCACCCAAATTTTATTATTACAATCAAATAGTAAACACGGGCAGCAACTATTTAAATCATACTGAAATTTTCCGAAAAGACACGTGGCAGCACCTCATTCCCCTTGCCAGCACACCCCCATTTAAATCCAACGGCCAGAAAATTCTCTCAAACGTTTCACTCGCCTGCATAGCCAGCAAGATCGACGGCCGAAAATTCCCCAGCTACTCAAAGTACAGGCAATATCCAGTTGCTTGAGTACGCAATAAAGCACCGTCATTTACTTAAAGGGCAATTATGTTATTCCAGGGAAAATCGACATTGAATAAATCACAATGGCCACTATATAAACTTCTCGTAAATTTCTTCTACCCGAAAAAATTATTAATTTCTCGCGTTAATCGTAGCCAGTTCCCTCACTGCCTTTCTCACAAGATCCATATCTCAGGTACAATCTCCTCAAATTAATGTACATATGCGTACAAGGACGTATACGGATACGTGAATTTACATTATGATGTGAAAATACTGTGATTTAATTAGTATTTTTGTTTTGATTTGAGGTTTCCCGTGAGCGATTTGTGTTAGATTTTGATTTTTCTTCGCCTTTTTTGAATTCAATTTCTATTTCTTGAATTGAATGTCATTTATATGAGAAGGAAGTATTAACTCGGTGTGAGCTATTTGTGTTAGGGATGCGTTATTGTTGTTTCTGGATTTTCTTTTGTGTTGTGATCTGATCTGACGATTTTCTGTGAAACCATTTCGATCTGGTGAAATTTTATTTTGATTAGACATGTATACATGTATGTTTTAGATTCGGGAACAAAGCATCCGAGGATCTAAAATTTGATTTTTATATATTAAGAAATTGTTGTAGGCGTTTGGCGTGATTGTATTTTCCTTTGATTATATGATTTCTCTAGTAGATCCATTCAATCTACTAATGCTTTATTTTAATAGTTGACTTATAACTCTAAATGTTGTACATTTTTAGGCAAATTCTGAATGTTATTTGAGATTTATCTGTTTGCTTGTAGGTATGATTTATATCTATGTATATTTAGTGGATTAATGTCTGCATTTAAATAAAAGGTGATTGAAAATGAACAATGCTCCATGCATATCCACATGAATTTCACTTTATGTATAGCTTTTAATCATTTAATTGTTCATATCATATATCTCCATGTGTATATGTTCTCATTTTCTCAATGACAATGGCAATGTATGCGTACAATCAATCATGGCATATTTTATACAATACTACATGGAAATGATTATACATGTAAACCTGGTTTTGTCTCCATTTGAGGTTATTTTGGTGCAGTGTTCGATGATCATGGTGTAGGTGTGTGCCATTCTTAGAAGCATGCATAGATGTATATGATTGTGTATGTTTTAACATGTTAATTGTGGCATAGTATGAGAAGTTTAAAAGTGAGGATAAGAAATCAACACTATGACACAGGATCGTCATACTAACTGTACCTATCATAAAGAAATTGCAGTTTGCCTAACCACATCTTTTATTCTGTTAGAAATTCTTTCTTGGCTCATACATGAATTTACTCATATGAGATGCATTAATGTATTTTAGCCTTGATTAGCGCCTCATTATATGTAGGGATCAAAAGCTAGAAAGAGAAATGGGGCTGACATTCACGAAGCTGCTCAGCCGGCTTTTTGCCAAGAAGGAAATGCGCATTCTGATGGTTGGTCTTGATGCTGCTGGTAAGACCACCATCCTGTACAAGTTTAAGCTTGGAGAGATCGTAACTACCATTCCTACCATCGGTATGCCATCTTTTTCTTGCAAACTTAGCGACTCTGTTTCTTTTAATTATTGTTATATTGTCTTTGATTACCCATGGTGTATTGTAATTGGTAAAGCAGATGTTGATCTCTTGTTTCATATTTTGATTTTATGAACTGCTTTCTGATATTTATTCTTTTGGTATTTAATATTTGCACGCAGGTTTTAATGTGGAGACTGTTGAGTACAAGAACATCAGCTTCACTGTTTGGGATGTCGGTGGTCAGGACAAGGTGGGAAATTTTGTTTCAATCCTATTCTATGATCAATCTGCAACTATGTTGCCTATTTGTATAAATGAAGTTGAGTCAATGTTTAATAATTAACTCAAATGTCTGTCATCTGTTCCTGTGATCCTGGTCATTCTGTACATGGAAGAAACTTCTGAGCATGGAAGAAGCATTCACATTCTTTCCTGGAACTGCCATGCATGTAATGGTTAACTAAGTTAGTTACTCCCTTCCACAGATCCGTCCACTGTGGAGGCACTACTTCCAAAATACTCAGGGGCTCATATTTGTGGTGGACAGCAATGACAGGGATCGTGTTGTGGAGGCAAGGGATGAATTGCACAGGATGTTGAATGAGGTAATATTTCCTACTTAACTCTGTTGATGCTAACTTTAAGACGTGAAGCTCATCTTGTGAATAACGCTGGGCAGATAATGCTTGAACTAGTGCTTGATGAAAATAGGAATGAAGGAATTTTATTTTATAAAGTGTAATGGGGGTTGGATCAATAATACAGAAGAATATTTTTAGATAGATTCCAGAGACCATTATCTATTAACTGTCTATATATTTTGTTTTCTCCATCAAGCATCCTTTTAAGAGCATTTCTGCAATTTCATGTCCATTAGTAATTTGTAGAATAAAGATATGAGAGCTCATCTTTAGAAAAGTTCCCTTTCTAAAATCTAGTTTCAAGGAGTTATATCTACTATATTCAATGTACTGCATGATATGAGGTGGATTAACGAAATTTGTGTGCTTTTACGAGTTTATGTACCTTCAGATAACTTGAAAGAGAATTGCTGTAACCACTGCAAATGTCTTGCTTATCAAAATAAACATTAGATAAATAAGAGGTACCTTCGAAAGGTTTGATAGTTGCTTAACACATTAATTGAGAAGGGTACACAACAATTTCCATGCCTTTAGGGGTAAAGGAATGCACAATAGCCTAGTTTCTTTTCGTAGACTTAGTGGTAAAATGGAAGTTAGAAAATGAGAGCCATGTAATTGATTGTCCTAGTGATGTAGAACGTAACACACAGAGAAATAGGAAAGAAGGAAGAATAACAAGAATTTGGGGACGAAGATACCAATATTCAGTCATCAATAATAGTCTGTGTATAAATGAAACCTAGGTTCCCTTATAGGATGAAGAATTTAAATCTAACAGAAATTGGTAAACCACAACTTCAACAAAATATCAAATCTATTATTGTTTTCCTTCATACTTATTTAATCATAATAGTCTTTGACCCAAGCCTTGTTCTTCAAAATCCCCATCACCCAGTATGACTTATGACACAAGGAAATTTTGTTTAGAGCTCCCTTTATGTAGAAATGAATATTGGATGAATGCCTACAAGTGAGTGCAAACGGTTCAGAGAGCTGAACTCTAGTTGACGTGAAAATCTTGAATCTGGTACCCAAATAATGGCGGGGTTGGCCCTAAGGAGCGGCAGGGTAGAGGGTTTTCCTAGGCATTACACTTCTTAAATGATGCTGCTATTATCCATTTCTGATGCTATCATGCATTAAACTCATTCGTAGGCATAAAATAGTTACGTTCACATGTTGGTTAAATTCATTGGCCCCTTGCTTCAGGATGAGCTGAGAGATGCTGTATTACTTGTATTTGCCAACAAACAAGATCTTCCCAATGCAATGAATGCTGCTGAAATAACAGACAAGCTTGGCTTGCACTCGCTGAGGCAGCGTCACTGGTAAACTCTGTGTGCTTAAATCTTGGTTCTCTATTGGTCTTTGCATCTACATGATGTTTATTATTTTCTATTTGTTTTGGTTTGCTCCCAGGTACATCCAGAGTACCTGTGCTACCACAGGAGAGGGGCTTTATGAGGGTCTCGACTGGCTCTCAAAAAACATTGCTAACACGGCAAGTACTGTACATGTGTTCATCAGACAATGTCTCGATTTGCTTTCTGCATTTGTTTTGTTTTTCTAGCTGTTGGGTTTCTTACAGTCTCTCCCTTCTTGCAGGCATAATGCTTTATGGAATTGTTGAGTTGAAGCCCCGATGCAAGTTGGTTTTTATCTAGTCTTATACCTATAGTTTGTGTAATAGATTTTAATACGACACTTTTGGTTTTTGTTTAGGACGACTTATGCTATATCACTTTTTATATGATTGCAAACATGAGTTTACTTGTATAATGCTATTGAAACCTCATCTGATTTTGATTAAAATTCTCTTTTTATCCCATTTTTAATTTTAATTTTGTTATTGTTGTTTATTGCACCTTTTGAACTTTTACTATGAAAAATGTGTGATTGACAAATTTATTTTATTTTTTTCCAAGGTATTTACTCGTTATTGAAGTTGTCTCTTTCTTTGAATTAAAATTACATGATTTATGAGGCTATGCAACACCATTTCTTTTTGTACACACTATTTTCCCATCACAATTATGAAATTCCAAGCCATATTTATGTATCTCTTTTTAATATTTTTTTAATAGTCAAAATAAAACAAGAGCATTACTGATATTTTTGTATGACATTATATATCATTTATAACTTTGATGGAGAGAATAAAATAGAAGTCACGTAATGAATTGCAAATTTATTTAGAAAATGTTAATTTATTTTTAAAATGAGTGAGGTTGAAAATGCCAAGTTTCCAGCCCAAATGGGCCAATTCTATTTTCCTCGTCCTTCCCTACCTTTCAATTCTTAAAGGGGATAGACCCTTGAGACTTGAGAGCGAGGAGCACTTGCAAATTCGTCTCATTTAGAGTGTCTTGGACACATTTGTTCTTAACGCAGATGATCACTATTCCAAGAATGACTTTACTATCACAGCAGCTCATTTGTTTTGGTCCACGAATGGGAAACGCACCACAATTAAAATATGAACAATTGCATTATCTTACAATATTTTCGGATAAAAGGAAAATAGTCGTAATACGTTCATATTGGTAGTATTTACTTCTAATTTTTCTCATCCTAAAGATTTTTTACTAAAATTAATTTTATCTTTCGTCAATTCATCTTCTTCCTCGCCCTTATCCTTATCAGTCTAGATCCCCTTTCACTATGCGTCCACCCTTTCCGTCCCCTTGCTCTTGCCCTTCTACCCTAGATTCCCAGTCTTCCAAACCTCCCCAATGGGGCAACAGTGGGCAGGGGAGGAAGAAACCGAAGGGACTAGGAGAATACGCTTTCATCTTAGATCCTTTTTTTTTTCTCAATGCAATAATGCGTCTTTCCAGATTTTGTATTGAAGGCATGGTGTAACTAGGATCCCTCAAATCTTCTCGAGGGTCAAGAAAGAAGATGATGTGGTTGCAAAAAAAAAAAAAAAAAAAAAACAAGAACATTTTTGACAACAACGGAAAAACGATCACTTTACCTGAACTTAGTAAATTATTTTCATCAGCGGTTCTTCATATCATACTTCTATATTACAAACTCTACTAGCTCAAATTACATGCATATATCATCTAATTTTCAAATTAAAATCTCTTAATAAGGAATACAAAATAGAGAAGGTAGAAAAACACAAATGTTATGTCCGAAATGTGATAGGGTGGAAGATACAATAATTTTACATGGTTACTCTTTTGGCTTGAGTCGAATAAGTAACTATATTGAGATTTAGCCAAATGGCATCTTTCTAGTTTAACATATTTCCCACAAATTATTATGGATTTCTAATTCTATCACTATCGTTGGAATCATAATCTTGTCTTGTTACATACACTTGATGTATATATATGACATTGAACTTTGTAAATAGTGTTACATTGGACATTAAATTTTAATTTGAATTGGAACTCATCATAGAGCTTTATAAAATGTTTCGTTTAGACTATCGATTCAATATGACATCTATTTTTAACGGAAAATCCCAAGTGTCTATTAGGGATGGCAAAATGCAACCCCAACCTGTCCCGCATAGCCTTGTAGCGTATATGGCAAGACCCATCCGAGATGACCCGAAACCACTCCAAATCTTTTAATTTTACTTTACTTTTCATGTTTTTCAATTGACTCTATTTAAAAAGAAATAAGTAATAACATAGAATATAATTAATTAAACGGGTGGGGTAATAAGGAGATTTTAATCTCCACCACGCCTTTGCTCTCGTTCAGCCTTCCGAAAATCTCTGTTGAGAGGTGATAGCATTTTAATCCCTGACTCCGCTGCTCCCCAATGTCGTCACTAATTTCTATGTGCCGAGTTATCACTGTTAGGATTTTTCAGTTAAATCCAATGAATTTGCACACGAAATAAATTTTCAATTAAAAACGGTAGCTAAATTTTTTTTATAAAAACATTTCTAGTTAAATATGTTTTTAATTTTTAGTGATGAATCCGAAACAAATTAAAGTTCAATTTCCAAGATAACACTAAGTTCAGTTGCTTGAAAATTTTGCTTTGATAAAAGCAGTTGTATCTTCTAAGTTTTGACATCTTTCTTCCTTGATAAAAAGAGGGATGCATGGATTCCTTTCTTATCAGCAATTATTGAAGAAACTTGTTTCAATTATATATATATATATATATATATATATAATACTTTTACCAACCTACAGAAAGAGAATTTAAGTCGCAAATAGTTCATAATAATTTTTTTCTTTTATAACTTCTTTGTTGGATTTTGATACCCAATTAATTCTGAACTATAATATAAACATTGAATTAAATTATTATCAACAACCAAGTTCAAAGACTCGACCCGAAAACAACGTGGACCGTTGGAAGTAGTTTAAACAATTAGCACATGTTTGGTTGGGACTAAAATTAGATTTTTATAAAAGTTTTTGAAATATATAGTTAAAAAGTAGGGGGACCCATAAAAAATGTGGTTAATATTGATTGTTTGATTTTAACTTATATTAAAATCTAATTTAAATCAATACCAAACAAGAGCTTAATGTTGCTGACGGCCCATATATATTACTTTTGGGTGGCTTTGACTCTTGGTCTATTTAACATTTTATTGGTCCAACTATAGTCTAATATAACATATATATATATATGGTGTCTTTTCCCTAGCCGTTAAATGTATGGTTCATGTTTTTGCAAGGAGAAAAACGTATGGCCTTTGAGAGAGGAAAAATCGGCTACCTTTGTCTAGCAAAAACAGGTTGTTAACTTTGTCTTATAGCTCCCCTTTTGTGTCTTTCTTTTATTTTTTTTCCTTCTTGCCTTTGTGGCTACAAATCATTATTATTATCTTGTTCTTTGTGGGTGAGATTGAGGAGCAACCGATGTCAATATATTGGTTGTGGGTTAAAGTCGTTTGGATTGGTTGTTGGGTAAAGAAAGATAACGTGAAACTGAGCCCAAAAATCGCTGTTTTGGCGACCCTTGGAGCAAGCTTCTAGGATAATTGGTATTAGAGCTTTAAGGTGGTGGATTTGACTCTAAAAACTGACCAAAAACTATCCTGAAAACCGGCTGAAACGAAGCAGAAAACATATAGCAAAAATGTCCAAAAAATTGCCCAAAATTCGATACTATTTTCATACTTTTCGGCCTATCCAGAAGGAGTTTGGTGAAACATAGACCACCCAAGTGACGTGCAGGTGGAGACACACCAGGGTAGCCGGCGCGTGAGACTGTCCGGCGGCGCATGGGTCCACACACAAGGAGAGTTGCGGTGCTTGAGGGCTCGTATAGAGGATTTCGGCAATGGTGTCGTTAGGCAGTATGTTGCTAACATCATTTCTGATATTTTGTTGTTGTTAGTTTTCTATTTCAGGTTATAGGCGAAATCCGAACAACTTTGTTCTTTGCGCGTTCGGGATTCGATCGTGGTTTGAAACCTGCAATTGTTGAAGACTTTAAGACGAATAGTGGTGGCCTTAAAGTGATAAATTCGCATTTCTCGATATATACGGACTCAAATTGGTCTGTTCTAATATGTTGACTTATCTCAATTTAAATTTCAATACTAACACATCATCGTGTGTGGTGACATCATAATTAAGGTTACCGTGTGAGGTAACATTACTTATGCTAGAAATTTAGGAATTATTTGTCATATTTGAAGTGTTGAATTTTGACTGTAAGTTGGTAATTGTTTTTGTGCTATAACTGTTATTTTGTCACTGTGTGAGACTGCATTGCATGAAAATTTGAATTTTTGTTGACATACATTTGTATTGCATTATTATTCTGTTAGAATGTCTAGACTTAATCCGTTTGAACATTCCCTTGATACTGAGATCTTGAATCTCACTAAACTTTGGAAATCTAAAACGGTTTATACTACGATCTTAGGATTACTTTATGTGACATATTTGTGCACTTTAGTTCTGTTTTTTCAAAATGTATTCACATTTCGAAATTTGAATTTTTAATGGAAAAATGGACTTTTCTGTTTGGCAACAAAAGATGAAGAGAATTTTGGTTTAACAAAAAGTTTCAAAAATCATATATGGTAAATTTCCTACAAAATTGACAATAGCACAAAAAGAAGAATATGATGAACTTGCTTACACTTTAATTATTTTACACCTATCAGACATTGTTTTGAGAAAAATTGGTAAACTTGATACCACTAAAGAATCTTGAAAAAAGTTGGACGATTTATATTTGTTTAATTCTACTTCTAATAAGTTGTACTTACTTGAAAGATTTTTCAGTTTTAAAATGAATCTTTCAAAAGATCTTGATGACAATATAGATATTTTCAATAAATTTGTTCAAGATATCATTAATTGTGATGAGAAGGNTTGTACTTACTTGAAAGATTTTTCAGTTTTAAAATGAATCTTTCAAAAGATCTTGATGACAATATAGATATTTTCAATAAATTTGTTCAAGATATCATTAATTGTGATGAGAAGGTGTCTAAAACTTATAAGGTCATTATTTTGCTTAATTCAATGTCTGATTCATATAGAGAGGTTAAGAATGCAATTAACTATGATAAGGTCACCTATCACTCGAGATTGTCATAGATTCTCATAGGAGTGAGGAGATGGAGATTAAGGCTGAAAAAGATGATAAGAGGAGTGGTAAGTTACATATAATGAAGAGAAGAATGAAATTTAAGTAGATGAATTTAGGTAGAGGTCCAAAGAGTGGTGATTCGAGTAGTGACTCGAGTGATGAGAGTAATAAGAAGAAGGACACAGGTTGGGACAAGTCTAATAGTAAGCGGTGTTACAATTGTGGTAAATTTGGATACTTTGTGAGGGATTGTCTCATGAAGAAAGATAAGCACAATTGTAAGATGAGAGGTGAGGCGAATGTAGCTATAAGGTCAAGTGTTGACCCTAGTGAGGTTTATTGAGAATAAACATAGTTACTGGATGTGCATCCGTGTGTAATCTTTTATGCACGTGTGTGATTGTTTAATTCCGTTGAATGATTATGTGTGCATTTCAATGTGTTTGATATGTACATTTGCATGAATTTGAGAGCAATTTAATTACTTGGTGTAATTGTTTGCATGCATAGTGGGTTAAGATGCATTAGCAGTGTGTTGTATGTCTATTGGTGAGATGGAGTATAGATGCTTAGGGATACATTGGTGGTTTGTACTGGGATATGGAGTGT
>CAIGRN010116083.1:0-17738 GCA_903798345.1 Fraxinus anomala
AATAAATTTTAATGAAAACCTGATATTTGAAATTTAAAATATATATCCTTAATTTTGAAATAGTGTTTGCTAAAAACCTGATTTATGTATTGTTCCTTTTTTTTTTATTATTGTTCTGATTGGCTTTTGAGTATTTTTTTTATAAATTACATTTCTCCATTATATTTGTTGCTACATAATTTTTTACGGAATAAAAGGTTATGAAGTAAAATTGTTGTTTTTGGGCCATGTCCAAGTACTCCATGTAGAGGGGATTGAGGTGTTCGGCCCAACTTTGATCTAGCCCGGCCCATATTATAATTATAGACAATTTTTATTGTCGAAAAAATAATAAAATATGGATGATTATAGAATCATCACCCTTTTGCATTAAATTCGTGGAAGTAAAAGTGAAACCTTTATATATATATTTCATCTCTTTAAATCTTTAACTGAGTTACAAGAAATCAAGCCAAAGAAAGAGAGATTAAGGACATTAATTACATGACAGAACATGCATTAGGATTATCATCACTAAACATGAGTGTGTACTTTTCTTCAACTGGATTAAGAGTGGCAATGGCTGGATCATTAGTGCCTCTAACAAAATTTGGAGGTGCCTTTTTGTCATAAACTCCAGCAGCATAAGGGTGAGCTATCATTGTGTACGGCACAAATGGCCATGGCTCAGATTTTTTCCCAGTTGCTTTAGCAGCCTTCAGCACCTTCTTTGGATCAACAAAACCAGTCACTGATACCTTCTGGTTCTTCAAGTCGATCTCCACGGATTTTGCGCCTGCAATATTAGTTTCATCATTCGAAACGAACTGTCCAATCCAACTTACCAAACTCGAGACGTGAAATGAGAGGGTGAAGGTTTAAAAAATTTGCTACCTTTCACTGCAGAGAGAGCTTTCTTGACTTTATGTACACAGCCTTCACAATCCATTCTGACTTTGAGAGATACAGTGTTCAACTGCTTCTTTTTCTTACCCTTTTTAGCACTGCTAAGCAGATCAGACAAGTACTCCATAGTGCCTGAAACCCCCATCTTCTTCTTTGTTCTGTCTGAAAGCTTTTTGTCTCAGTTAAAACTTGAAGAAGCTGAAACAAATTTGATCGAATGAGAAAACAAGACAAAACCTAAGATTGAAGAAAAAGACTGTAAGTAGTAATCAACCTTTTCTTTCTCGATTTTTTAGAGTTATAGAGAGAAATGTGAAGAAAGTTTTCCTTTTGCTGTCTTGAAGGACCGGGGGTGTGTATATATACACGTGTTTGTGTGTTGCATGTCCTGTTCCGTGAGAATTAAAATTAATTTTTTTTTATCCAAGTCAAATTTTACAATTAATTTTAATTATATATTTTTATAAAATTCCCAACTTTTTAACCACAAATGTCATTAACTTTTATTAAAATTTACTAAAAAATTAATTTTAATCCTCACCAAACAGAGACATAATTGTAGGAGCAAAAAATATGGATGGGATAATCTGCAAATAATGGAGTGGGGCAGTATAATAAGCCTAGAAACAGCAAGAAACTTCTTATGGGATTAATTTTATGTTGTGGATTTTAATTATTGCAGAGTCAGTGTGCAGATTGATTTTCGCAATGAGGTCGTTGCAAAGTTGGAAGGGAAGCACGAAGCTCCTCCTCGGGTCCGCTCCTACCAAAATTTCATTCAAAATTTTCACATTTGTAATTTTGATTTTACCTTAATTTGTCTTATAACCTCTAAAATAAAAATTTTAGTATATTTTGATATAAAAAAAAAGTTGATGGAAAGTGTGGTTGAAAAGTTGTGAGTCTCATAAAATTTGTGGTTAAAATGAATTATTAATTTTGACTTAAATTTTAATCAAATTTTTAGTTGAACATAGGGTTTTGAATTATAATAAAAAACAGAGAGAGGTTACAAAAAATGGTATGTATAATTTTCTTTTGTAAACTTATTTTCATCATAATGAATTACTGTAGCGACATAACATGATGTACTATCACATTTAAGCGAACATCATAAATCTTGCACGTTCTTCTGTCTATTTTCTTTCCGTGATTTTATTATTCTCGATGATAGAATTAAGATTCCTAATTCTCAACACTCTTCTTAATTACTTGTATAGTGTTACTAACGTAAATGCAAACTGTCTATCAATATCAGATTAATAAACCCATAACAAATTCTCTAATTTTGAATGTTTCTTGATCTGAAAACCCATTTTTAGAGTAGAATTTCATACTTAGGAACACGAAATGTCAAGAGTCAAGACTGTTAATGAATTAATTAAACCTTAGAAAATGACCTTAAAACATTTGGTGTAAAAAAGGTTCCATAAAAAAATGGTTGCATGATTCTCGATCAAGATTCGGATAACGTCAATCTGCTGCCACGTTGCAGGAGATCCTTGTGACGCGTGGCATGTGTAGAAATCTAGGGTGCATAGAGTGTCCACTTGGAAATAAAAATTCAAATGGATCGGTTAATAACTTGCAACTCAGAAATTTTGAAGGTTTGATGTTTACATGCATTTGTCCATTTGTGAATTGTTTGGTTTGATTGAGGGCGGTGGGGGTGTGGAAAAGAAGGGTAATAAAGAATAAATTATGGCCAAAAACATGGCTTCTTCGACAGGTGGCAGCAATCCAGAACGTGAATAGTTTCCAATTTTTAATTTTGAGATTATTTCCTTATTATATTAATTAAAGTAATTTTATATTATTCATAAATCTTATAAAATACAAAAATATATATTATGATATTTTATTGAAATTTTAGACAAAATATTCATGATAATACTGGAATTTGTGATATGAACGAAGGAGCATTATGTGGTATTTTCTCGTTATAGACAATCAGTGTTTGTGGTCATGAACAATCATGTTTCGACACACTCGTTGATGAATAGCCTTTAGAATTTTGACATGAATGGAAGTGCCGATCTAAATTTATTGAGAAAACAGTATATATAACTGTTGATAAAAGTAGTTTGTTCCCATTTGGATGAATTGCATGTTGTATTGACAAAGGACGGGATTCTATATATTTTTGTTGTATTGACAAAGGACGGGACTCGATATAAATTTAATGAATTTTAAATTAATATGTAAGTAAAAGTTTGGATTATGAGATCTTGAGTGACGAAAAATGAATCATGTTGCAAGTGAATTTATTGTGAACAAGAGTTCATTTATTGCCGTAAGATTCAGAATAATTGAACAAGAAAATAGAAAACTAGCAGATAATAAAAAAGAAGGATTCGCGTCTCGATCGACAAAGGCAGCATATATCAAAAGAAGATCCATTGTCAACACTTGTACTTTGGCCATACACATGATGGCCCTATACTCTTTTATCCAGCAGTAACATAGCACATATTCTAAACTACCAATAGAATATTCGAAAAGTTTCATAAGAAATTAATCGTTTAAACAATCAAATCAATTCAAAATGAGTCCTGTTTTTTCAATAATTTCAGAGTCGACTAAAAGATCTAAGCAACTAATCATTAGCAATCCATCTTCTTTCTAACATGTTCTATACTGATCGAGTCTATCTTACAAAAAAAAAAGGTTTCTTTTATTACTCCACAAATCTTGTCTCAACCAAGTCATCGTCAGAGAGAGAACATATATGCTAAAAATGCAATAAAACAGATCACCGGTCCCCAAAAATCTTAAGAGTTTACTTCATGTAACGATAGTCGATAGGTTCATGCGTAAACAAGTTGTAATAGATCAAGAATATTCATATCCACTATTTGACCAACATGAACATGCTGCCTTTTTTCAAATTGATATTCCATGTTCTGTTTCCTGGATTTCGTTATCGCAAATTGTTTGACTTCCCCATGCTCCAATATCTAATAAAATAGGCTTTTATGTTTTGATGATCATTTATCCACATTATTAAATTATGAAGTCTAATTATTATTCCTACGCGAAATTGGAACGCGAGTTCTTGTTATGATCATGTAGTCACGATAAGGGGTAGGAAGCCATTGTCGAGGGTGTTGGCCCCTGATCAAAATTTCAGTAGGGATAGTTTAGGAATTTCGATTTTACCCTAATTTTTTTTATAAATAGAGAATCGTCATTAATGTTATAATCATTGAAAGAGAGAGGTTAGAAAAAGTATGGTGTGCGATTTTTCTGTTGTAAACTTCTTTTCATCATAATTAATCAACACAGGACGAGACGTAGACTCGTATTGAAACGAATCTCTATAAATATTAAGTGTTCTTTGTGTCTTTATTTTCTTACCGACATTTTATTGTTCTAATATAAAATAAGGGTTTCTAATTCTGAATATACATGTGTGGAATCAAGTTCCATTTCCTTCAAATATATAAAAAGCATTTAGTGCCACAACCCTAAAGTGCCCAAGACTTTGTATCATATCATTACACCATTTTAACTTCATTTTCATAACTTAGCTACCAAGATATTCCGTCATTCTTGTCCCAATCTATCAAGGAATTTTCTTTTTTATTTCTCTTTTCAGCACAATGGCTTTTACATATGCTACTTTCAATCTTCCAAAATGACAAAATATCGACAGAGTAATCTAATGTTCTCAATTCCTCTATTTTCATACAATAAGAAAAAATCTCACATGCTTTAAAAAGTTATATTTAATGTGAACTATGGAATGGGGGATGATTTAGTACTGAAATACTAATAAATCTATGAAATAAAAGGAATTACTTTAATTAATTAGGTCTAAAATTGATTTTCCATTTACAAATAAGTGAAAAGATTTAAAAACAAAATTCGTAAAGCTACTATTTTGTTCGTTCTAAAAATTTACTACAAGATCGTATAAATTTTTCGATAATCACTTTATAAAATTTTACCAAAACGCTTAGAACAACTTCCGATTCTTTGACAATCAGAAGTTAGCAATCTAAATTTAATCCCAAATAGAACAATGGACAAGTATATCTACATGACTACATGATATATTCAGAATTTTGACTATAGAGAAATTGCCCAAGTTCCACGACACACAAGGGGGGTACCCACCAAAGGCCCCTGAAAATAGTGCATTCACAAATATTTTGTCCAAATACCAGACAGTTGTATGAATTGCATTTGCAAGTTTCCAAAAAAAAAAAAAAAAATTAATGGGGTCTCTATCGCAGCACGAAACATTAGATTATTCAAAGATCCTGAGAAGCCTATCCTGGTCGGATTTATCAATTTAATGATATGATTATATAATCATGATGATTAAAGTTAAGTGCATGATTAAGTTTTGATTAAGTTTATCGTGTTTGATTGACAAGAAATGGGACCCTCAAAACATTAATCCATAATCCATTTCAATCTAACACTAAATTAAACGGAATGACTACGAAAATGCATGTAACTCGACTTAAATTTATTAAGAACAAGAAACAAAAAAATAAAATAAAATAAATATGTTTATATGTTTAGCTTTGATTAATATTTGAAGAACAAGAATAAATTGAATGAGAAATGAGAAAATTTAAAAAAAAAAATCAGAAAATAAAAAGAAGGATTCGTGTCTAAATCAACCAAGGCTGGAATATATCAAAAGGAGATTCATTCTGCAGACCAAAACTTGCAATTTGCACATACATGTATAATGGCCCTATAGCCTTTATCCTTGGAGTTCATAGCACACGGTCTAAATACTAATAGAATATCTAAATTTGTTATCACAAATTTAGTACCGCGAGAAATCGAACCTTGTTCATTCAAGGTCGACTATATAAATCTTTTTTCGTTGATCCATTCAAACTCTGAAACAACCACAACCTTATCAACTACAAAATTCAACTTTAATCTCTCTCTTCCTAGTCTCTACATGCCTTGTTGAGACTGTATCCTTACAAAATCTCTTTAAATCTACACAAAACTGTCCCGATCTACTAAGTCATAATTCTTTAATTTCATCCTCAATCTACATCACCGTTCTCATTTCTTATGTTACCCGACATGACATGCTCACCAAGTCATCTTAACATCCTGATTTACTCATTAGATAATAATATTCAAAATATCCATGATAATGCAACATTAACATGCTGCCTTTTCACATAATTATTCCATAAGCCTGTATAATTGACTCCCCTATGCAACTGCACCAAATTGATGGACTTTCATGTTATGATATGATCATTTACATACATGTGTGGGATTGAAATAATCTTCTACCCATGGATACAATTTATCTTGCTCACTGCTAATATGGCCGCCACATTAGCGATCAAGCCTACAATTTTTTACAATTCAACGTTAAATTGTAAAAAATTGTTGACTTGACCATTGACGTGACAACGCCACGTCAACGATGGACAATAAAACTTATACACACCATGGGTACGAGATCATTCATGATGTGTGAGAATCAAGTTCCTTTTTTTCCTTCAAAAGAGAAGCATTAAAAGCCACAACCCTAAAAGCCCACGCTTTATAAAAGGTATATAAATACTCGAGCCTCATTTTATCCACACATTTTAAAAGATTCACAAGTAGTACACACTTCTACATTGTCAGTTGAACAATTTATGGACCTCACTTGCATGCAATAGTCAAAATTCTTATCCCAATGCATCGAGGAATTCTCTCTTTCTCTTTCGGCACAAGGCTTTTATATATGCTAATGCAAAGAGAAAAAATCGATTTAAGTTATCAATGGCAGTTCACATGAGATATGATGGCAATTAGACACAAAGCAGCAGAACTGTAGACTTTACTATAGAAAATCATCGAACATCAAGTGTAACAACAGACCAAAATACTCTACTGACCTGATTTAGATACAAGAGATCAATAGAACGATATACAAATAGACATACTAATTGTAAAGTTTATTGGTTAAATTACACCTATGGCCCATACGAACAGAAGCAGACTTGTAATACCATAATGACGCCGTGAGGAAAGAGGAGAGGCAGCAGAGGGTTTTGGAGGAGCTCGACCAGCAACAGCAGGTGGCACAGCGTGCCCACTGGCGGGGTGCTGTTGTTCGATTATTGGCAAAGATTTTGGCGACGCACCACTTGGGGGAGGTGTCGGGTGGACTTCCTGGCTGTCACCAATGTCTTGACCTGAGGACACAAGAATTATTTTTACTGAGAGCTTGTTTGTCTCCCATTTTGGGAGAATAAATAGAATTTTGAATAGTATTTTTTGAAGAATGTGTGGTTAAAAATAAAGTAATTTTATTGGTTTNATAAAATGGATGACAAACATGGGCTCAATAATAAGATCGTCTATAATTAAAACGGGACAGCAAATAATGATTTTACTTTCACCGTATCTTGCAATAACTTTCATTAAATATTAGTCATATATTTATTAGAAGCAAAGGTATACTCTCAAATAAATCAAGCAGCCATAACCACAGACACATTTATAAGAACGCTACAAAAGAAGAAGTTCATTCTCTTGAAGAAAGTGTATTTTCTTTAATTAGTTGCTTTGCTTATTGCTTGAAATAAACCTAAGAGTCCTCCCATTTATATTAGTAGTAGGAGCATTGAATATACATGAATATTGGATCTAGTACATTCAATATGCATAAATCATAGACAAGTACATTTGACGTGTATTATGAAAAATTAGATTCATGATTTAGAGCAATTATTGTAGAGTTTCAATCATAGTTTCCGACCCGACGAGGTCTCTGGTTGAACCGGTGGGTCATTAACGGGTCAAAATCCTAACAAAAATAATATTTAAATAGAAATTTGAGGAATAAATGTAACCAACTTTTAAAGTCTTGGTTAAAATAGATATTTGATAATTAAATAATTAGTAAAAATTATGATTAAAGGTTGAGAAATGAAATATTTTTCTTTTTCCTATATTGATAAGTATGTTGATGTTAACATTTATTCATTTAGATTTTAGACCTTTAGGTAAGAATAAACTTCTTAGCATGGTGGTGGCGGCCTCATTTACCTTGAGTTCCAAGGTTCAAGCCACAGTTTAGGTTTTTTAAAAAGACTGCAAAAAACCCGCCCGGTTCATCCGAACAGGAGGCTGGTTTTCATTCCAAACAGCCCAGGTTTGATCGGTTTGCTTGCAAATTGATCTAACGCTGTCAAGCACAGAGGCCAGACTCCCAGTTTGCCAGTTCACTGGTCTTGGTTATAATTCAATACGCAAGCTAGGTTAGTTTCTAATAATTTCATAATAACCATTCTTATTTTCTTCGATTCTTTTTCTCCCACGTCACTATGGTAATCATAATCTTTTACAATGCATTTGATACTAGAATATGTCATTTCCGGTCCACTTATATAAGTCATTGAACATGTGTGAAAGATGTTGAATTTCAAAATTATCCGTTTATATTTCTTATGGAAGGCAACAATCGCGGCCTAATTCCTAATATTTTCCTCTTTTTATAAAAAAATCGTTAAGAGAATCAAATACGCAAAATTTACTTACAGTTAGAATTAGACCAACCCAGCTTCAACTTCTCCCAATCAAAAACCATGCGGTAACCCATCAGGAAGTTTTCTGCATGAAATGTAACTTTTGAAAGCAATGTTGTTATGCATAATGTTACATATCTATTGATTGTCAATTGCAAGATAAATGTTCCTACCTGGTGTTTTACGTGTGCCAAAAGAGAGAGGAACAAAAGGGGAAGTAGCAGACAAAGACGTTTGATTATATCATTATGTGCACAGAAATATGTACTTACGTCCAATGATACCAATATCCCCGTCCATAGGATGTACACCTAAGCAACTTAAGTCTCCCTGCACATTATCAATTACTTATTCTATTAACCAGTTTTTGCGCAAAAGCACTCCAAGACGGATCAAGCACGAACAATTTTTTGTATTCTATTTCTCAAGTACCGAGAGTGATGGAAAATCGCAAAATAAGCATACAGGGAAAAGAATGTTTATTATCTAGGCATATCCATCCAAAGTTAGTAATAAACTATATAACTCCAAGATAAAAACAGAAAATTTGCATACATTACATTAGAAGCATGTTTGGGAAGTGTTTACAAACAATTTAAATTATAAATAGATGGAAATGAATGGTGAATAAGTGTATAGTACTTGTTGATCCTCGAAATGGGTGGATAAAATGTGTCTCGAGAGTTTATGAACAGTTTATAGGTTCAAACATAGGCTAAGTAATTAAGTGTGATGTATTTTCTAGGAGAGCGGCTGAACAAGTTAGTAATAAACTACTATTACATTGGAAAATATGAGAATGTGGTCTAGAATCTCGTGGTTTTTCAAAAATTTGGATCACTTCACAGTTTTTTTAATATATATAACAGTTGTCGGTCTGTTTATGTGCCAATTGGTAGATTATGACAGTTCAAAGTATGATTCTTACAGCTGGGGTAAAGACTAACACTACTGCTTGATCAATAATCAATTATCTAACAACCAACTCTCATAATCATAACCCAACAGTTTTCAGCTGTCCCTAAATGCACTATAGATAGCAATTTACATATTCCAATAATAAGTAGATACTTTCTAATCAAATGGTCATATCAAATATTTATGTGAACAGTGATCTACTAATTTGAAAAGAACGCCACATTTAATATGCATAGCAATCAAATCTAAGCAAAGACTGGGATATAGTAACTTCAAAAAGACTTAAATAGGTTTTGTGGAATAAAGTGATGGATGTTCTTCAATCATTTTAGCTCAGTTTAAATTATTGTTCAATGATGCCAAATAAAGCAGTTACTGTTTAGCGTCAACTGTCACCAGGACATGACGAAATTAGAAAGTTACAAATACGCACCTTATTGTCAGCAACCTGGAACATGGGATTTTCAATTACAAAGCTTTGGTTCATGGAAAAAACGAGTTTCATGCTGGGTAATTTTAGTGAACTGCATTAATTCAAATGACCACGGACAATCAGCTCGAATAAGAGAGATATGGGAAACTAAGCAACTTTTAAAATGTACTGAGGTAGAAAATGAAACGCTGATCAAGTCAATCTGGGATTACCGAGCCTTGTAACAGTAGTCAAATCCTTGTGCTGTGATCCTTTTAGCATCAACTTGTTTGTCAAACTGTAATAAACAGAAATGTGATAGAAATATCACGAGGAACACGATACTATCGATGAAACTAGAAAGAGATTAATTAATTAATTAATTGAATTGTAAATCTTAAGAGAGAAGAGGAGAACCTCAGCAACAACTTGTTCATACGTCTCGTGTGGAAGATATGTGAATGATGACCCAGTATCTACTTGTGCTTTGAATTGAGTTATCTTTAGACAGGAATTCGCAACACAGTAACTCTCCACTTCGACAGTATAGGCAACCCTGACAAAGGAAAGAAAGAAATTGAAGAAGAAAAATCTTAACCCACCCATAAATACTAGAACGATTAAAGTAACAAGTACATAAAATGAACATAGTAACAGCTTATTTAAATAGACCATAGACTTACGATTTTCCTTTCAATGGTAATAATGGAGTAGATCTTTGAGATGTAGGCCCTTGATCCCCAATGAACAGTCTCCCAGAATAGCTCTTGTCATAGCAAAATGAGAATGAAAGTGGAACAAGTCCCGATTTTGCAAGCAAACTAGGAACAGAAATGCCCCCAGGCCCCAATCCCATGAGACCATCAGGGGCAATTCCTTCTAAATAATAACCACTTTGTTTGCTACCACAGCTGCAATTGAGAAAAAATATATATATGTTAAGAAAAGCGAAAATGAAACAAGGTTGAAGATTTCAGACAGATAAACTATACATACCCTAAGATTACAGGAGCCTGGGCAATACTTGGCTGTTTGTTCCCTCCCACAGAGGCCAAATGTATCTGATCCTCGTACAGAAATC
Source organism: Fraxinus anomala (assembly GCA_903798345.1). Taxonomy (NCBI): domain Eukaryota; kingdom Viridiplantae; phylum Streptophyta; class Magnoliopsida; order Lamiales; family Oleaceae; genus Fraxinus; species Fraxinus anomala. The sequence continues at coordinate 10,805 of CAIGRN010116083.1, forward strand.
CTGAGCTTGAAGTATCTTCTGATAAATATTTAACAGTATAAGGACAGTGCTCCTTTGGGTTTTTGCAATTGGGCCCATGGTCGCACAACGCATGGCTGCAAGGTAACTGCTTGCTAGTGCTCGAGCGGGATGGACTATACTGACAAAGATCTCTATCCTGCATAATAGATGCCCCAAACAGGAGGGAGCACCTGCCAATCAATCACTGGAGAATTAACTGCTAAACCTGCTATCACTTACTATGTACCCTATCACAGGTCAGAGTCATAGCATCTCATTGAAGAGTTAACAGCTAAAACTGCTTTGAAAATCAATTTTTCTGTTAAAGAAAAAGGATTCTTTATTATTTTTCTGAAGATTGCCAGGGCTGGATAGGAGAAACATGGGGTTCCTTCGAGTTAAAATGAAAACCGCATTCTATTCCTTGACTTTTCAGATATGAAGACTCAGATACCTATAAATTAATTTGCTTAATTCCATATTTGTTTGTAATAATATGCAAAAAAGTGAAAAATCTGCCGTTTCTTATCTTCTCAAGGTTTCAACATATAGTGAGATTTTGTTCCTCAAAAATAAATTAAAGCGTGTAAGGGAAGTGTTTAAAAAGGTTTTGTTTATAAGTAGATGGAAATGAGTGGTAGATATATAGGTAGTACTTGCGGGTCCTACGAAATGTATGTATAATAAGTAGTTTGAATTTTATAAACATAGGTCTATTCGGGAAACTATGCGAAATTTCTCATTAGAACTCCAATGCCGAAGCACGGAAATATTTTCGACAATATAGAGAAAAATGAGGAAAACAGAATGTATCCGACATTGGAGATGGATACCTACCAACATGGAGTAGTGACTTAAAGAAAGTGAAGCACATTGAACGCAATCACAAGGAACCCAAAACAAATCACTTCCAGCATCCAATGCGACAAGGAAAGAAGTGTTTGGCATCCCCACATCAATCCATGTATAATGCAACCTGCAATTGAATGATCACGTAATTATCAAACATCAAGCCCCTGTTTGGTAGAAATTTTAATCTAGATTTTAATGTAAGTAAAGTCAACAATTAATTTTAATCATATATTTAATGAGATCCACAACTTTTCAACCGCATATTTCATCAACTTTATCAAAATCTACTAAAAATCTGATTTTAATCCACACCAAACATGGGCTAAATTTGGAAATATATTGACATAAAAATATTGTCTAGTTTTATTCGAGTCATCATTGTCCAGTTTTCTGGCCTCTTCCCATTTGGTATCGAATAATTTTCACAATGTGAATAAGATTGTTTTGGTGAAGCCATGGAAACATCCATTGGACCTTCAACCATGTTGCAAGTAAAGAGGTCAAGAAAGCAAATATTTAAATCTAGACATTTGAGTCCAAAGATAACAAATGAACTGCCAATTTGGAAATCAAAATTTAATCTTTCCATTTTCTCGAGCTTTTCCATGGATTTTTGTTTTCATATGGGTTATTTTACCATGTAATGCAACAAGAATAAAAAAAAACAGGTATTACCACAAGTAAATTGAAGTAACATTCTAATCCTTCACTTGTCATGTAATGGATTTTGGACCAGTTATAGATATAATTTGACTCCCAATAATATGAATTTGTACCAAGAAGGAAACTTAGGCTAAAAGAATAGAAAAAAAAACACAAGCATAGCAAGCATTCATTGACTAGCTAAAAGCTTCAGCAGTGTAATTATTAATGTGCCACACATATACTATATATCAGAATAATATCTCACTAAAGAATTACTAGAAGAGCACTTTAGAACGAAAAAGAACATGATACTGTGTATAGCTGATTTTAAATCTTTACCATATCTACAAAGTAAAGCTAAACCGCCAGAAATTTGACAATGGCACAAGCATTCCAGAATGTAGTATACTTACATTTGTGAATGGTAAAGTTAAAACTATTACGGAGTAACACCCTCGCATGTCCACTAAATGGGCTTCACAGAACTTGTTTAGTGCATGAATGAGGTATGCAATGCCAAGTGGTAAATTTAGATTGCTGTGAGGAAGAAACAGGAATTCATATATATTTCTTATTTTTAGAGATAAATAACTTTAAAGGATAAGACATCTTATTTCTCTTTATGCACGGATACCATTAAGTTGAAGATGTCATAATCATTTCCACTATGGGGAAGAAGTAACCGATGTGACGTGATGCCAACGCATCAAGAGTCAAGGCCGAGCCATAAAAAACTGCAACCTACTTGTTTGGCATACCCACCCTCATTTAATCAAATATTCGTCTTTAAAATTAATATTGATCATAAACAGACACTGTATTCCAAATTGGTAGAATATTTTTTTCTGTCCCTTGGACAAGCTATAGTTACATCATGCAGAATGCCAAAACTCGATAATCCGGTCAAAATAAAGATTTGGAGGTGCCATTGTTGGCAGAAGCCAAAAAAACAGGGATATATGTTCTGAGGTGCAGCCTTCCAGATTGAGACCAAGACAAAGTATATCACTACACTGTAAAATGGTTAGCAAGTTGATACAATGTGAATATCTGGTTTTCCAGCTTGGCAATTTCTTGTGCTCGCTTATTTGCCCAGCATAGCATAATTCAAATTTTTATGGAAATCAAACAAAAAAAAGTGGGATAAATAATATTCTTTGCCTTTAATCTCAGAAAATTTCCGATTTTATCACAATACTATTATGTAATGTTCAGCACAAATTGGTTTAACAAATTCAGAAAAATTATGATATCTTCTTCTATAGTTATTTATTCATAATATAGAACAAAAATTACTCAGCTATTTAAAACATTCACTGTATGCACGAATTCGTATTGCTAAAAAATAGCAAATATTTCCAGAAATTTCATATGTTTGGCTAGCAATCAAACGTCATCTTAAACCCTAACCCCAAATACATAAAACTATAAAACACATAGAGATAGACACGCAATACATAGCAAAAACAAAAATAAATTCCAATATAACTAAGACAAAATTAACAAACGAAAATAGAAAAATACACTTACCAACCCAGGTCATTGCCATAATTATAAGTTTGGCCCCCTTGAAAAGGAACCAAAAGCTCATTCTGGGTCCCAAGCCTGAGCCGCTGCCGCTTCAAATCACCGCCCAACAGCAATCTCATATGGTCCAAGCTCTTTTTCTCCGGCCACGCCCCTTGGGTATTACTTTTTCCATTGCTCTTCCCTTTCGACCCCCAAAGCTGCTGCGCTTCGTCAGAAAACCTGTGAATCAGCCTTGAAGAGTAAATGGGAGTAGCAGCGGTGCATAAGTAGGCATCAAAAAAGAGGAACAAAGTGATTGAAACAAGAACTGCAACAAATCGAAGTTCCATTGAAATACTACACAAAAATGTGAAAAGGGACTTAAAATAGATGTGGGGATGGAGAAATGTAGGTGACTTTTCCTCGTTAGTTGAGACTGAGCTGAGGATTTTTGGTTGGATATGCATAAATGTTTGCTTACAGGAAGTATTTTAAAAAACATTATAGGGGGCTTTTTCTTTTGACAGAGTCTGGACAAGAAATTTTTTATACTGCCACTCCCAAGTGTTCTGACAGAGGGATTGCCTTTCCTCTTTAAGGAGGCCCTTGTTTCATCTAATTTGCATATTAATTTTTAATCACATATTTATATATTAAATATTTTACACATAAATTTTAAAAAAATTCTATTTTTTACCATATATTTTTCAAAACATCACTATTCAAAACTCAATTTTCTCAAAATAATAACCATCAAACAATAACTAAATCTTCTTACCCTCAACTAAAGGGCAGACAATCTACAATTTTAGGAGGATAAAATCGAAAAAGAATAACTTAAAATGAGCCTTGCTTGGTGTACAAGAGAAACGCTATCATGAATTTTACAGGAGATATGACATTTTATCATTGAGAGTTGGCCAAAAAGATGAAAAAAAAAGGATAATCATACGAGTGCTGTCAACACAAGGAGAATAACTCAAAAAGTTTAATATTAAGAAGAAACAACAATAAAGAAGTAAAGAAAGACTAGCAGCGTCCAAGGCATCGAGGTTAAGTTTCAAATTTTACGAGCTCAAACATGCTCAGGAAAAGGTTTTTTTTACTTTTAATATTTTTTTTTAGGAAAAGGCATTTTTTACCTTTAATATTATTTTTATTTAATTAATTTAATTAACCTTTAAATATTTTTAAAAAATAAAAAGACGCGCCTTCTAGTCCAAGCCCGCTTTAGACGGTAAAATATGGTTGACCACCATTTTGCACGCATTTTCCATCCTTCGGGCGGATCTGGAGGCTCCTCTAGGTTGAAGCCTCCTTTCCCAATCTCAAAATTATTTATTATAGTGATAAGGTCAAAATTTCCACCTCAAAATTTAACCTTTAAGCTCCATGTTCACGGGACTTTTATCATGCCTCTTAGAGAAAAGTGGCCTGATTTTGAGGATCCTCCAACCCAAGATCTGTACCATGATTCCAATACTATCACTTTACCTTCATGTTGGGGTTGGTGCCTCAATATAGGTCGTGTTTCATTTTTTACCTTATTATTCACGTTCAATTATTATAATCCAGTCAAGATCCGTCCTCAAGAATCTCAACTCCGAGGTCGTCGTACAAGTCTTCTTCAAGAACTTCATAAGTTCAACATCTCTAATTTGATATGCCTTCTGATCGACCTACAAATGAACTCTAAGCATGATCTCGAGCACTGCATCGACATCATTATAAGTCCCCAACCTCGCAACTTAGCTTGCCTAATATCCTTGAACCTTCAGGGATTTTGTTCTCTCCTCTAACCTTAAACATAATATCCTCCAATGTGGCTTTGTCTCTGACCTCATCCTTAGGGCAAAGGTATCCGAACCTATGTAGACATAGCCACCACAGGGCCATATGGGAAGGGCCTAGACTATTGGGCATTCTCTCTTAGTTTATATTTTGTTCTAAGTTTATAAATTGTTTATAAACACTCGATGCATTTTTTATTGACAAATTTTAAGGAATCATGAGTATATCCACGTATTCATCATTCATTTCTATCTATTTATTATTTAAATTATTTATAAACACTTACTAGATATACTATTTTTTCACATGTATTTTTAATTAAATGAAAGAAGGGCACTCTTTTGGATTTTGCACCAAGCATTCAAAATCTAACCGTCGACCCTGACGTTAATGTAATATAATAATAGTAATTAACATATAGAGACTTTAATCACTTTTATTAATGAAATAAACCCGGTCGATAAGTAAAAATTATATCACTCTTTCATAATTTATTCATTAAATAACTAATATTTACTCTTTTTTAAGTCATGAGCTTAGCTTTAAATTAATTTTCAATTATGTTATACAAACAGGCTTAAGGACGGGCTCAAAAACAGAAGGGACGCGTGTTCATACATGATTTGATAGTTTGAAAAAAAATTCACACATACACTGTCAATTCGGTCTATTTGTACTTTATCTATTTTTTTGTACACAATGCCACACATTATGTTAATTAAACCGTTTAACCTACTTTAATCTATCGTGTCGGTTAAAGAATTAACCTAAAAGCAATCCTTTAGCACTAATCAATTATGTTAATGGATAGTTAAGATTAAGATAATGATTGATATTACTTGGGAGCGGTGTCGAGGAGCCATGTAAAAAGTGGTTGCATGTTACGTTACGGTAAACACTAATTAAAACAAAAGTGCTTTTTGAAAAGCATTAATATGATTAATTTAATCATTTTAATCGAGTGTTATGATTTAACCTCTAACAACTGTATGATCGCCAAGTGTCGTAGAGTAATATTCACTTATTTATTACTTATTTTTTAAGTTCATTGTTTGTAAAATTTTCTCAAACGGAGGTCAAATAAATTTATTGTTTTAATAAATATTATATTTGACGAGAAATTAGGATAATACATGTTGTTTCGGGATCGAGTATCTCTACCACCTATAAATAGTCTCATATTGTGTGAAACAAATAAATAAAAAACAACCCTGTTTTAAAAATTTGACGTTATTAAATTTCATTCCATTGTCTCTTTTAAACGAGAAAAAATTACGTCGCAACTCATTTTTAGATTTATTCATAAACTTATATTTTTGTATTGCTATAAAGTCCGCATCAGTTGTTGCACTAAGTCATTATTAAGCCACCGTTTGGTTAGCTAACAATAATTTCCTTTTTTTAGTATATTTTGTTAAAATGTGTGACTGAAGCTGTTAAAAAATTTTAAAAATTGAGGGCCAAACAGAGACCAAGTATAAGGGCTTTATATTTGTTAAATACTTGAAAATGATAATTTTTCTTCTCGATTCTAATAAAAGGGCCTTTATAAAATTATTATTTACTAACATGTATTCCATTTCTTTCACTATTCACAAGACGTTTGGCCACCGAAACCTAGTCAAGTTGATTGAGCCACGTTAGCCAAGCCATCAATGTATCTCATATATCCTACATACATAAAAAAGTGAGTTTACAGGTTACTGTTCATAAGTCAAGTCGAGCCAAATGACTTTATGACTCGGCTCAGCTAAGTCGATATATATATATATATTTTATTATTATTATTATTATTATTATTATTTTATTATTTTTTTTATTTTTATTTTTTTTTCAATATCTTACATAGGTTTTATGGCTCGATTCGGTTAAGCCGTTTTTGATTTTTTTTTTTTTCGTTTTACATTTGATTAGTTTTGGTTACTATTTACAAGCCAAATGGCTTAACGGCTCGACTCGGCTAAATCTTTTTTTTTTAACGTTTGATTCAGTATTTTAAGTTATAAATATTAGTTTTAAGCGATTTAAAATTTGTTGAAAATGTTGAAGTGCGGCCATGATAAATATATGATCGATAAATTTTAAATATCAAAATAATTTTACATTAATTGTGAAACGTAAAGTCGTGATTGTTTAT
>CAIGRN010116103.1:0-14052 GCA_903798345.1 Fraxinus anomala
AGGTATGTTTATGCTTCCGCTATTTTATTATTTTCGCTAGTTTCAACATGGAGTATGAATCGTGATTAGGGTTTAAAAGGATTTACTTAATAAATCTATAATCCCTATTATTGTTGAATTAAATCTATCAGCACCTTTCTTCGATCATGGGACGTCGGCTTTGCACATGAAGCTTTGTTTGAGGTGGTTCATCATTTTGACTACCTTATCTAGGTGCCTCGATTCAGCCAGGTAAGATGATGACATGGAGTATGTTACTGAATTAATTTCCTAATTGGCTGTCATATGGTCCTTATTTGGAGCCTTGTCAGATGGGACATAACAAGTCCACCACTCTTGCACGAATTGCAGTTTTACATTGCTGCCAGCAGGGAAGGAATAATTAGACTATAACATCACTAAAATTACCCAATTATTTATTTTAATTTTATCAATAATATTTCCTGCATGTTATCTAGCAAGTAAGAAATAAGAGATTAACGCATTCTGATGTGACGACAAGCGAGGACTCTAATATGGTGTCGCAAGAACATGCCAATATTTTTCAAGAAATAAGAAATAAACTTTTTTACTCATAAAAATTGGAATAAGTAAAATTTTAAACTAAGCCCAATAATGTTTTATATAATTTGTTATAAAATTTTAAAATTTTCATGTTTTATAAAATTTGTTATGACTTGTTACTAGCATTTACCACATGACCGACTTAGTGAAATTGTAGATCCATTTTTGCCGAACCACCAGCAATTGAAGACGAGACCCACAAGATAATTTCCAAGGCCCAATTGGTCGGAGGCTCCACCTCAACTAGTGACAGCACAGTGCAAAGATCCTGATTTTATTACAGAAATCTTATTCGAATGATTGATGTGACTTCTGTAAAAAGTGTATTTGTGTCTTGTTTTATTAATAGGATGTAAGCGCATTAAATGCTAAGAATGTCAACTTAATAGTTAGGATTTGATGCTTTGGCCGAGGAAATGAGGCCACGTGTAATTTGATCAAATGATTACCATTTCATTTGTAACACTATAAATACCTCCTCCATGTAACAATTGAAGACTAATACAACTTTAAATACTTGGAGTAACTTATTTGGTTCTCTTACATTGATTTACAATCTTCAATTTGAGTTCTTAGCGATTGGTAATTATTTTACAATCGTATCTTGTTACCTCACCAGAACTCGAACGGAAACGTCTCGTGTCGTTGAGCTTCTCCCACGTCCAATCTCGGAGTGATTTCAATCATTGATCTGTCTTAACGTGTTGGATTTAGCTTGCGCATACCCGAGTGGGTCCGGTATCTATTGGCAGTATAATTTGAGGTCAACAAAATTCACGTTCGACTCTTCTTAATCTTAATCCTCAAGATTTATCGCTGCCAATTTTTTAATATTTTATAAAGATTTGTAAAAAGAGAATTAAAGAATCATGTCTTCGTAAATGCTTTTTCCCTCTAGAATTTTTTTCTAGCCACTCTCTCTCTAAAATAAATAAATAAATAATCTCACTAACTTCCCCCTTGGGGAGGGTGGCTCCACCATCCAAACAACCCGACCCGCCACCCACAGGCCACCACAAATCATTTCCAAGGCCTCAATTTAATTTACCCTCCAACAATCATAGAAAAATAAAAAATATTTTGCTTCAATCCTTTCACTATTGTTCGTGTAAAAAAAAATCCCCACCGATTTTACATGAAGGTAGTCTGGCAATTTTAATTCAAGTTCTCTTGGGTTAGAAATTTCACACATGAGAGGCCAAAGATCATCAAAATTAGAACTGCTTTCAATTCTTTGAAGAGGATTCCATCACAATGTGGCTTAAACCTTCCATCTTTATTGATTCATATTGAATCATCAATTGCTTCAATTTAAGTAAACCTACTTCATCTTCACATTTTCTTATTTGAAAATTTACATCAGATTATATTTTGAGCGATATTGAAAGGATGCATCCACGGTCGATGGCATTATGCCAAGTGTAGCTTGGGTTTGTATTGAAGTTGATGTGATGTGTCCATTGAACTAACAAAATCAACAGTTATACTACATATACATGACAACTTGCATAATGGTTTATCGATAGATGTCGTGGCAAAATTTAACCTTTTTTTGTTGCCCATTATTAAAAAAAAAAAAAGAATTTTGAATAGTATTTTTAAGAGAATGTGTGATTAGAAAGTAAGTAAAAAATTTGAGTTTACGTGCATAATATTTTATTGTGTGAATGTGAGGTTCAAACTAATCATGTAACAAAAAGAGTTTTATAACAATCGACGCCAAACATGGGCTTACTTGGATCAAAATCTCATTAATTAAATAATTTTCTTACTTTGTAAATGATAAGTTTATTAGTGAATGACAATTGTATCCCTACAGGCCTAGAAATTATTACTATTATATCTATAATCATTTTTTATAAATATAGGAATTTGATTCTCATTATAATACACACAAATCTATTGACTTTTATTTTTTTTTATCTTTTTCTTTATTTTTACAACATGTTATCAACACAAAAGTTCAATTCTTTCAAAATTTAGTGAAAGTAGTAAATTTTTTTATCATCATTTATCAAGTATACCAAAATCAATTTGGTAATATGTGAATTTTTTTCACATAATATGTACTTTTGCAATAATCTATATGTACAATCGTGCATGTACAATTGTTGATTTGTGTTTTTGCGTGCCATAATTCTGCCATGTAATGAATTCGGTCATGTCACCTATTCTGCCATGTAAAGAATCAATCTGTAAAGAATTTTTTTTTTAATCCCCCGCCACCATACATAAACTTGTATCAATTTGCCAATTTTCTATATACTAGTGAAGATAATGTCCAATAATTTGACAAGATAGAAATGATTTTATTTGGGAACTAATGTTGGTCGATGGTTTTCTTCATATGATGAACCATGAATGAGTTTTTTTTCTCCTAAAGAATCAAACAACAATGAAGTTCTATTAAATACAACATATCATATTTAGCACTAATTTTAAGCTGTAATACATCGCTACTTTTAGCGCACGACAAATCGACCAACAGATTTCTACTAAGCATTTTCCAAAATCACAAGGAATTACAACCATACAGATAGCAAATGATGTCAAAACAGTGAAGAAGCTAAGAAAATAAAAGATACATTGACTAAAGTAACATGTATGCAATAAAAAATTGAATACGCTTAATGGATAAAGAGAGAATTCACTTGACCCAAGTTTTTCAACGTCACAAACAATATTAGTCATCACGGCTTTGTATCCAAGGAAAGCAGTAAATCTATAGGGTTTTGTTGGATCATTTTTGGGGAATGCCTTCACTGCATGAGTAGAAATGGAAAGTCAGCATTATAAACTTACAATTTGAGAAAATAACTAAACATATTTTAAAAATGACATTGCAATGTTAATGAAGGATGTAGATCAATTAGAGTATCAATCAAATCACATTGGGAAATGGATAAATTTAGAAAGAAAAATCGTTACATTTGAGCATCAATTATATTTCAGAAATTTCCATACAAGAAGCTTAATAGCCAAATGGGTTAATCATCTTGATGGCAATGATATGAATGGTCTTCAAGAAAAAAGCGAATAAAATTAATGAATGCTATCAATGATCAACAACCAGAACATATATAGAAAGGAAGGAAGAATCTGGTTCAGTGACATTAAAAGAGGTCATAAGAATACAATAGAATTGAAAGGAAAATATGTTTATTAATTTGGCCCGGATAAATGAATCAATGGTTAATTTGCCAAATTTCAGATTCACGTAAAAAAAAAACATTTCAGCAGCATATAATTCAGTTAAATAAATGACAAATAAAAAGAAATCATGATTAATTACCAAGAATAACACAGTTGCACAATATTTGAGAACTTCAAGATTCAAATCCAGGTATCTTCTCACGAGAAACATAAATAAGGCTGGGCAACTCGTTTCCTTCGATATCATGAACACCATTATGACCAAGGAAAACCTGTTGGGAAAAAATAAAATCAATAGTAAAATATATTGCATTTTATGGAGCACCAGTACCAGTATGACAATAAGCAGATGCTTTTTAACAACAATGCTAACTATACCTGAATCATTCCAGGATGATCCTGATATTATTGCCTGGCCAAGGAGTTCCATCCTGCATGGTTCAACCTTCCTCAGGAACCTTTTATGCCATTGCAACAAATCCATTTATTCGAACTTTAAACTCTTCGTATTCTCTCTGTATGAAGCCAGTAATAGAAGGAAAAAACACACATTCAAGAAATTCACTGAACTTGGAACATGAAAAGAAATGTAAGGCTGAGTTCTAAACAAAGCTAAGGCTGTCATTATAAAAGTAGGTTTCTCCGTTAACAAGAGCATGTTTCAATTTTTCATAGGTTAAAAAGGTGCATGGGAAATGTAAAAAGTTGTGACGGGCTGAGGAAATTTTTATTGGCTTTGATAGCCAACAATATGTAAAAAGAAATTAACTAAAATCAAAGGAACTAACACCGACAACAAATTGGGGGATGTTAGACCTAAAAGGGAAAAAGGCCATATAAGTTATATTTCTGCAAATCATTCATATCAGATGCAATCATGCAAAACATATAAAGGAGACATCTTGTTTGGTTCCAATTCAATATTTTGAATAAGCATATGAATTTTGTAAATCCACAATACATCTTTTAGGACAATATTTCCTAAGAAGAAATTATGATTCAGTTAAACTGCTGGAAAAAGCATAACATTGCTGGACAGACCAAACCTCAATTTGTTTTCGCTTTAGTTTCTATTTTGCCATTTATGTGCAACAATTACACACTATCTCAAACTTTATTTGCTGCCTCACTTTTAAAAGATTAGAAGAAACAACAGGAAATTCTTCACAAAATTTTTGCTAGGGAGTTAACAGATAATCTGTAAATATGAATCCACATCTAAGAACAATCATCAATATATTGCATAAAATAGCACTGATGCTCAAATCAGGTTTCAATAATATTATTTTGGATAACATGTTATATCCTATACAGTACAGATCGGATTCAGGTATTTTTTATGCTTATAATATTTTCTTCTATATAAGATCATTATCTGATATATCAGAAAACAAATTGATCTCACAATATCCTTATCCAAATATCTTCAAAATTAAATTCAGATACCATCATCATTTGCTTACACATGTTTATATAACACAATCATGGTTCTTCAAATTAGAAAATACGTCAGATGCATAGGTGTCAAAAATACCTCACAATACTAATGAGTTACAATTTCAACCAAGTTTATTTGCATAAAAAAAGTCATAAGTGTCATAGGTAAACTCTCAATCATATATGTGCCTGATGCATTTATCTTGATGTTGTCTTATCAACATATTAATTCCTTATTAGAACTTGTAGAACACAGTCTAATATCTAGTGGGAATTTCAAAAATGCATTAAAGAGTAAGATCACACATGTACTTATATTCATCAACTGTAGGGAATGTACACTCACATAAAGATCATGCTTTGCATAGTTAAAAGCTAGATAAGTGACATATCTGAATGATTGATATGCACATTCGCAAGCTCTACTACATTCTCATGTGAGATCTCCCAAAGCAAATGCATCATAAAACCCATAAAATATTTTACTGCCAATGAAAAAATCCTAGATAGAAGAAGATTCAGAAAAATGAAGAGGAAAATAATTGAGATATACAAAGAATTCACAATGTAAATATTTGATTCTAAAAGTAAGAACAAAAACAAACATAATCAACATGCATAAAAAAAATTGTTGATGATTTATAAGCTTAGAAGTAAACAAATGTTAGGAGAAATCAATAAATTTCAGTTCCCAACAAACAGAGCTTCATGCCATTCAAAATTAATATGTTTTCAAGACCTACAGGAACGAAACTGGTCCCAAAGACAGATAGGAGAATGACCAGTTCAAGAAACATGTCTTATAATTGATACCCTGGTCCAACATGAAATTAGCACGACGTTTATGTTAGTTATTATTGCATTGTCATCAGGATCAAATGCAGTTGGTCAGTACTTGGTTAAAAATTACAAATGTTTAACTAAGCCCAATAGTTCTAGACTTGATTCTTTCACAAAATCATGGGAAATATGTAGAATCTGAATAAATCTTAATAGTTATAGTTAAGAGAGGATGACTAAGATGTGATACAAGAAAATGTATGATGGAGACACTAGTGTGGTTATTTCTTATGTTGCTAGCAATGAGGAACATCAAGGGAAATACATTCTTGCAAGTAAAATTTTCTGGAATGCCCTGTATCTCAATTCCTACTAAAAGTAATGGACTGTGTTGAAACTTCCTGTAATTTATATTTATTTACTCTCACTCTGCTACTCATTCTTTCAATTCTTGAGAAGAATTTCCAATCAAGATTGGATTCAAACAAAACGCTACTCATTCTTTTAAATAAATCAGCTAACAATTGTTATCACGAGGTTGGATTCAAGTAAGAAGCAAGGTACCACGAATACCAACATAGGATTTACATCAAGACATTTGAAATATCTTTCGACCAAAGTTTGAATAAATTATGAATGAGAATATGATTTATGAAAATTACATGTCAATATACTTGTATATGTTGCATATTCAATTTAATATAAGTATATACATTTTAATATGTATAAGCGCACAAGCTTGGTGTGTTAAAAAAATCGAAGACACGGTGTCTCCGTGCACACGGAGAATTTTTTTTTTTTTAACCAATAGCATTTTTTTCAACTAACACAAATTTATTGATTAAATAAGTCAATGATATTTTATATTTTTGGAACAAACCTTCATACAAAAAAATGGAAGAAACAGATGCAAAGTCAGTTTCATTTTCATGTCATTATAAACTAAAATCTTTCTGGGTTGACACAACCAAGTCATAGTATTAAACCTAAAAATTTTCAAATAATGTTTCTTCATCACAATACAAAAAACAAAAAAAAAAACAGAGCATGAAAGTAGCGCTTGAATCTAAAGAAGTTTTACGGGGAGTGGAGTATGAAGGATGTCGTTGCGTGAAGAAATGTACGTTGGTTGACAATAAGAGCAAACATTCCCCCATTAATGCTTCAAATTGATTAATGGCTTCTTCTTCTGGAGCAACACCCATTTCTTCTTCTTAAATTTTGTTGTTGAAATCACTGCAACACAAGATAAATTGCTTAGTTGGCGTGAAAATGGGCAAAGAAAACAAGCGCGAGAGAAGGAAGTATAATTGTTGTGAATTATTAATGGTGGTGGATTGACGAATGGTGGGAGCGGTATAGTTTGCGTATGAAAATGAAAGATAGCTATGGGAGTGATGGGTTGCGTAAAATTTCAAAAAAGAAAAAAGAAAAAAAGAAAAAGAATTTAACTTAAAATCTTTTATGGAGATATCCATTTTCCTGAGAGACTGATAACAAAGCATTTTGATACCACCAGGAACAGGAAATAATGAGCTTACGCTATTAACTAACTCGGAGAATACTTATTTCTACCCTCAATTTTGGAGGGTATCAGATTACATGTATATAATAACTAAATAATTATTTAACTAATGATAGATTTCATGCGATGAAAGGAACTTGTGGAAATAAAGACGTTTTTAATACTGATGATCTCCACAAAAGTAATTGTAGTAGCTCCAACATCCATCAACTTTATACCTTCTAACTCTCCAGTTAAGAATTTTTTATCACGCTATTTCATTCACAATTTTATATTATAGTTTCTTTGTTGATTCTCTCTCCCCCGCATTTCTTCTTAAACATCTCTCTTGCAATTCCTAGCATTTTTTTCAAAGAATAATGCTGAGTGTACATTGGGTGGGGCCCGTGATTTTTAAAATTGTTGGCTCCACCCTCTTGTGAGAGGGCTCTCACCCATGATGTACACCATGTACATCAAGCACTTCTCTTTTTTCGAATACAATCTACTTAATTAATAGATGTCAGGGCTGTAATAACAAGAAAGGCTAGATTACATGCCAACTATATATCCTAGTCGAAAAATAAAATTGAACGAACCAACACCTACCTCATTCATTTGAGCTACAATATCTCACTTCAAAATAAACATTGTTAAAAAAATAAATAAATTCTCCAATAAGCATAAAAGACAATTTCAAATTAAGGACCATATAGTTTACTCCGATTTTTTGTTTTAACTCTTTTCTATATATAATGGTCAATGAAACCCAAATAAATTTTGAATTCCATTTGCATTAATTCACATTACTGTATGCTTAGACTTTTATTCGAAAACACATATATTATAAATAAACTAAGTTTCGGAATTCTATCTTAAAACGTCAATTTTGTTAACAATAATAGTTCAAGTTTTTACACCTTTTTCACTTGTAGTACAAATTGATAGCTCTTCTTATAATATTTAATTTTAAAATTCGATTGACACATACAGAAAAATAAAAAATAATAAAAAAAAACACAAAAGATTAAGTCAGAGACTGTCTAAGAAATTGAACAGATCAGAGATTCAAGAATGGAACAAAATCCCAAAAAATAAATAAATAATTCAAAGCAAGTCTTGGGATAATAAGAGTTCAGAAATATTTAATTTTAATGTATATATATTATATATGATATAAAATATTTTTTGAGAAAATGGCTAAGTCATTGCTGATGTGTAGTCCTCAGCAATAAAAGAGATTTTCTTAAAATAATGGCAACCTATGGTGTGACAATTCACATGCTCGAGATTGTTGGTGTCAAAATTCGTTACACACTCTCAAAATAAGATAATATTCGATTTTATAAATTTTTTTGTCTATTATTTTTGACAAATAATATGCTTAGAAAATAGTACTCTTCTTAGGTGCGTAGTTGTCTAGAAATGACTTTAGTTAATGATTGTGCATGACTTGTCGTGTTTGATCTCATGTCTACTTTGTATATTAGTAGAGTAATGATCAAAAAATTGAAAATGCATGTGAAATTATTAGATTTAGGCCATGTTTCGTGTAGATTAAAAATTCATAAAAATCTAAGTCAAAATCAATAAATAATTTGAACCATATTTTTCATCAACTTTTGTTAATATCTATTGAAAATCTGATTTTTAACGACGCCAAACAGGGACTAATTTGGAACCTTATTTAGTCAGTAGTATTGTAAAAATTGAACTGATCCATTCTGTTATGAAAAATAACTTTGTTTTGCTTAAAAGTAAATAATCCAAACAAATTTGAACACATGAGATTAACTTAAAATGCTTTTACTGATTTACTTTCACCAATGCATGAGGGAAATATTTGATTAATAAAATTGCAAGAGATCTGAATCTGAGATGATGAACAAAGCAAGTCTTAAAGCAAAGAACAAAAATCTGCAGACCCTTTATTTAAAGTACAAAAAAGAAGCAAAAGTTACATTTAAAAAATTGATGAAACACGGATTATGGATCAAACATGCATGTAAAAAGTTTTCAGATCTTTGAACAAAGACAACCCCACCCCACCCCACCCCACACCACACCACACCACACCAGCACGTTCTTGCATAAGAATAATCCTAATGCTTGAAGATGAAAAGGGCACACGAGGTACAAGTTTAACGAATTATGGGCAACCCACATCAAGAAAATACATGTTTTTTTAATAAGAAAATGTGTGTTGATTTTTGTTACATACATTTAATGACACAAAGTAGGATATATTTGAAATTCCGACATGTTTTTTGCTACATCAGAATTGTAAAGAGGTGGTAATAATTTAACAGCATGTTTGATATGTATACCAAAATAGATCACGTGATGTGCTTTATTCATTTTGGTCATAATTCTGCGTACTTAACATGTCATAATGTATTGAGACCGACCAGCATTGCTTGTATAGCCCGATCTCTCTCTTATGCATTGGAAAATATAGTTCAAAAACCAAATATGGACTGGACCAAAATGAGAGAATCTAATACATTAGACCTCCAAAAAGCTGAATATCATTGAATGGAGTGATAGAAGAGTTATATTATTTAACACCATCAGTATTAAATCATCAGTTTAGGTAGTACAAAGGTGACATTGGTGAGATGTATAATTAAATGAATCACTTTATTTTACATTTTATTAAATTTATCACTTAACGTTAACTAGACTGGTGTTGTAACAATAGTGGTACTAGATAGTATTATTCGTGACAAAAACATGTTTAATTATTGATTCATTCGTCAAGGGAATTTGTTTGTAGATGTCACTTTACTGTCAATTCTGCATATATTTTGCAGTCAATTCCATATATTTTATATATTTTTTTTAAATGTAACTTCATTACTTTCTCAAAGACATAAATCTTGATACACACAATTTCCTTGGGGCTTTCCCCTGGTAGCTAAAATACTAGTACTAATCTACCAGTCGATATCACAATGAACCGAACTATGATAGCAACTACCAGAAAAAAAGGAGCTTGCTGAAAATTGATTTTTTCTTTTTCCTTTTTCATTGATGTATGCATAAACTTTGTACAGATTTCTTAGTTGAACAAAACCACAACATAATCTCAACCTCCGATAAGCTCATTTCTTTTTCACAGGAACAACTTGGAAGATTTACATTTGCGAACAATACCTTAAACATCAGTATTGCAGTATTTTCCGTCGATCCTGTTCTGAACAGCTTTCACCGCAGCAACTCTGGCGGCAGTGGCGGCTCGGTTTGCAGCCATAACAGCCTTGTTCACTTGTTCATCCACCGTGCGCAGTTTTAATGCATTTTCTGCAGTTTTTCTAGCAGCCTGCAACAATATAGTGAACTGTCCATCAGAAATGAGTTATAGGGTCAACGAGCATGTTGGCTGTGCTTAAAAGTTAACCATGATTCAAAAGTTACTTTTTTTACTAACAAAACTTATTTTCTAGAAAAGTAACGTTTAAGAAGAAATTATCTTGGTTTGAGAGAGGATTAACATCATCACCTGAACAGCTCGGAGAACTGCATCGTTTAGCAGGGGAAGGTGCGCCTTGAGATTTCCACCATCCCATTCGCCACATCTCGTCTCACCATTTCGGAAAGTATACAAGCCATAACCTTGTTTTCGTCCTTCGTGCCACGACCCCTCATAACAATGACGATTAGAAAAGTGATATACGCCAAAACCATGGACTTTATCACCAAAATATTCACCGGCATATTTATCTCCATTTCTACAAGACAATCAAAATTCATCATTATTCTCAAGTTTCTTCAATAACTAACTAATGAATCTAGATCACGAAGAGATCAAAATAATCAGAACCAAATTAGACCACGTATACAGCGAATCTATCCATTGTTCTATCTATCAAGAAACCACAATAACTTAACATATAGAAGAAATGAACTCCAAAAACTTTCAGCATCTCATACAAAACTCGAAACAACATAAAGTAAATCCATCTACAAAGACTTAGTATACAAAGTAGGATCATCCCCACACTTTTGTAACTAAACAAAGTCGAGTCAAACAACATTAACTGTTGAACAAAGACAGATCATCAGATCAAACATAGAAACAATCACATGTACAATCCAGATCTACCATTGATTAAACTTTGAACTTAACTCTGTCATAGAACAAACAAAGCACATACAGACTAATAATAGTGCACATATCACTGCAAATTTTTCAGCTATCTACACTACAATTAGGCTCCACGCTATCCAACAAGACTCAAATATCAACTCAAAAACTATGAAAAATCCGGTAAAAACAAATCAAACGGAGAGAAACGAGCATAAAAAACATCAATTCTTGTCGCTAACTATGTTCCACATAGTCCAACAAGATTCACATATCAACTAAAAATGACGAAATAATTGAGGAAACAAAATCAAACATATAGTAACAAGCATCAAAGAAGATCAATTCTCACCTAAAATGGTAACAACCAAGGCCATGTTTAACCCCACATTTGAACTCTCCAATGTAACAGCTGCCATCAGCACAAGATTGCATTCCAATCCCATGGCTCTGTCCATTACACCACTCCCCAGCATATGTATCCCCAGTGTAGAACTTATAAACTCCATAGCCTTGCCTCAATCCCTGCCTATACTGCCCCCGATATCGACTCCCCCTCGCCCAACTCTCGACTCCATACCCATCATACTTCCCATCAATCCAGTCTCCCTCGTATCGCCCATTCGCGAAGTAATTGTACACTCCACTCCCATTGCATTTACCTTGATGAAACTCGCCTTCATAGTAATCCCCATTGCTGTAAAACTCCACACCTTCTCTAATAATTTTCTTAGCACTCTCTTTGTAATCTAAGTTTGATTCACCAATGAACCATTTCACTGATTTTTCATTGTTGTTGGAGGTGAAACAGGGGAACCCAACTTTTTTCCCATACTCATAACACAATTCCTTACAAAAACTAAAGCTACTGTGGATTACTGACTTATTTTTCGAGGCGAAAAAAAGTAAAACAGCGATAAAAATAAGCCCTAAAAGCAGATTTTCGGAGGTGGCTATGTCGTCCTTGTTGAAGAAGGCGAAAAGTGTGTATAAATAGAGGAACAGGATGATGAGAAACAGAGTCAGACGCACTGAACCGGACCGAACCGGTGTCGAACCGGGCCTGCTGTGGGGTTTTTGCTCTTCAAGGTCCTCTATTTCTTCATCAAGCGTGATCTTGTTCGTGGAAGATAAGCTGTGGATGGATGATCGGACGGTGTGGGATGACCGGAGCAGGGATGAGTGGTTCCTAGTAAGCTTCTGACCGTCCATTCTTGACAGCGGGATCTACAGATAAAATCCTAGCCGCTGATCTTTTTTGCTAGTGGGTTACCTCCTCCTGTACCTTGATTTTCTTATCATATATTCCGACGCCGGTTTCATCTCCGGCGATGGTGCGTAGGATAAGCAGTGGTAAGTGAGCACACACAATACCATGCAGTGTGAGAGAGAATTTTTATTAAGAATTGTTCAGACTTCGGAAGGGCCAGGGTTATGTGTGGGGTTTATATAGAGGAAATACATCATACATGTGGGGTTTATTTGACCATTAAAAATAATAATAATAAAAAGTTAAAAGTTAAAATTGCTAATTTAAATATCAAAATTCAATAGAGAAAAATCATATATACAGAAATTTTTTTACAGATATTTTACACCCACTCACATGTGTGGGGCCCACCAAAATAAAATGAAAAAAACCCACCCATTCCCTATTTTACGGGGTGACTTTCTTCTTAGTACAGAAAGGAATATCGTGCGGCAGTATTCTGCTTCGCTAGACTTCCTTTCGCCTATTTTCGATTGTTTCGGAACGAAATAAAATTTGATTACAAATTAATGGTGCGTAGGATAAGCAGTGGTACGTGAGCACACACAATACCATGCAGTGTGTGAGAGAATTTTTATTAAGAATTGTTCAGACTTCGGAGTGGCCAGGGTTATGTGTGGGGTTTATATAGAGGAAATACATCATACATGTGGGGTTTATTTGACCATTAAAAATAATAATAATAATAATAAGTTAAAACTTAAAATTGCTAATTTAAATATCAAAATTCAATAGAGAAAAATCATATTTACAGAAATTTTTTTACAGATGCTATACACCCACTCACATGTGTGGGGCCCACCAGAATAAAAATGAAAAAAACCCACCCATTTCCTGTTTTACGGGGTGCCTTTCTTCTTATTACAGAAAGGAACATCGTACGGCAGTATTCTACTTCGCTAGACTACCTTTCGCTTCTTTTCGATCTTTTCGGAACGAAACAAAATTTGATTAGAAATTATAGAAAGTTTGCAACATTAAATTGAGATCCATTGAAATGAAATTGATCATTGATTACTGAAAGTAAGAAATTATAATTGACGAAAANAAGTAAGAAATTATAATTGACGAAAATAGGAAATTACAATTGGCTAGTGCAGGGGGCGAACACTAGAAAGCTTGAAAGATTGTTTGAAAGACTAATACCCCTTATAATAAACTTAGGAACAAAAACCCAACTACTGAGAGTAGAGATTTTTATGCCGAAAAATCATACTAAATTTTTCCTATTTTCTAGGTATTTTATAATTGAAATAA
>CAIGRN010116122.1:0-11318 GCA_903798345.1 Fraxinus anomala
TATCATCTCTCCCTTTTACCTATCGCTTTCATATTTGCACTTATTATATAATTGATCTACTTGCTTGAACTTACTTACGATTATTAATTTATCAACTTATTTTTAATTTACGTGATTTTAGTTCATTATTCGAAAAAGTTTTAAAAACCAATTCACCCCCCACTTGGTTAGTTATTCTTGCGCTAACAAGCCAGGGCATGGCCCTTAACTGGAGCTCTGGGTTTGTACACTATGTCGAACTCACTAAGCTCTACTGCTCATTTCAGCAGCATCCCCGAGGCATCCGATTTTTGGAGGACTTACTTCAGGGAGAAATTGGTCAGTACGTGAATGCTATGGGCTTGGAAGTGTAGCCTCAATTTTCAAGATGCGGTGATCAAGGAGAGCGTGAGCTTTTTCATGTCTGGGTAGCACACTTCTGGTGGTAATAAGGCTTTGCTTATGTAGTAAATGGGCAATTGATGCATCTTCTCTTCCCTTATAAGAATCGAACTAATGGCGTCATCCGATACAGCTAAATAAAATAGCAATGATTCGCCCACCTTTGGTTTAGACAAGGGGGCTTTACCCACCATTGGAACCTCTTCCCTCATTTGAAAATCTTAAAGAAGAGAAGATACTTCTCAATGGCTTTGGATATGAAGCAGTTGAGTACGGCCACCCTACCAGTGAGCCGTTGCACTTCCTCTGGCTTTTGAGGTGACCTCATTTCAATCAGAGCCTTAATCTTCTCCGAATTTTCTTCAATCCTTCTCTGATTTACAATGTACCCTAAGAACTTACCAGATACTACCCCAAATGCACATTTGAGGGGGTTTAGCCTCATCAAGTATCTCCTTAGAATTTGGAAGACCTCGTCCAATTGCTTCACATGCTACTCGACTTGGAGTCTATTTACGAGCATGTCGTATACATAGACTTCCATCGTTTTGTCGAGCTGATCAGCAAACATCTTGTTTACTAGCCTCTGATGGGTGGCTCCCACATTTTTCAGCCCAAAGGGCATCACCTTGTAATAATATAGTTCTCTATCAGTGATGAAGGATGTGCTTTCCTCATCTTCCAGGTACATGGGGATATGGTTGTAACCTAAATAAGAATCCATGAAACTTTTGTCCAACTGTTGAATCTACCAGTTGGTCTATTCGAGAAAGTGGAAAACTGTCCTTTGGGAAAGCTTGATTGAGATTGGAGAAGTTAATACACACTCTCCACTTGCCATTGCTAATTAATTTTTCCACTTCTTCCTTCAGAGCCTCGTACCTTTCCGCGTTCAAGGCTATCCTCTTCTGCATTTGTGAGGTTTGACTTGGATCAATTTGTTAATGGTGGCAACTAACCTTCAGGTCTATTTCGATCATGTCGTGTTTCCATACAAAGACATCTGAGTTCTTGCGGAGGAAGTCTTTCATATCTTTTTTTTATTTCCTCTCCTTAATCTTTTCTTACTCGCAGGACCTTTGAGGTGTCTTGGGGATCCACCGGAAAGTCTTCCAGTTCTTCCATTGGAGCAGTTTGCAATTCGAATTCGATGATTCGAGGATCCAGTTTGTCCAAGGCTACCCTCTCAGGCCAACCTTTCACAAAAACCTCTGACATGTCGACATCTTTCCCTTGTTCAAGTGATTGTCCATCTTCAGGTTGGACAATGTAGTATCAAGGAGCACCATGGTATGTAGACCGATAGTCAACTATCAAGAATTCCATGAAGTGGTGTGCTACTAGAGGTATGGTCCCCATTTCAACAGCCAGGGTGATCTTTCCTCATGCAACAATGCTATCTCCGGTGAACCCGTACACGGGGGACATCATAGGGGTGAGTTCATGGTCTACTGAAATCTTATCATAAGTGAAACTGAATAGGATATTGACCGAACTCTCGTTATCTACCAACATGCTCTTTAATCCATTTCGAGCCACCACGGCTCTTACCACTAGTGCGTCACAGTGGGGATAGTGTACTCCCATCGCATCTTCTTGAGTAAATGTAGTGGGCTTCACAAACCTCGTCCTTTGGGATTGACTTACAATCTAGCTAGCCATAGGCGGATCCTTGGTCTCTCTGGTGTAATTTTTTTGTGAATTTCTGGACTCACCTCCTACATGTGGTCCCCCAATACTTTCATAAGCCAATATTGTTATTGCATTCAAAGTGGTTGTAGCCAACACTTGTCTAGAGATAGGAGCCACCGTATGTCCAGCCTGAGTCCACTACTGGCTGATGATCTGCGAGGTGGGCCCCCTACCGATCTACCTCTAGGACGGTGGAAGTCCTTGTGCTTCATTGTTTCGATGATCTATCATCTCTTTATTAACAATCTCAACTTTCAACATTTTTACCAATTCGTCGTAAATAGAGGGGTTTTTACTTCGAACATCTCTCCAAAACAACGTATTCATATTCATTCCTCCCTTAAGAGCTAAGAGGACTTTTTTTGTCCGTGACTTGGTCACTATAGATTATTTCATCAGTAAAATAGGAGAGGTAACTTTTCAGAGTTTTCCCTGCCGCTTACCTTATGTCCTGGAGGAAATGAATTGGCATTTCTCCTTTCTTCCTTGATAAGTATTGGTTTAAAAATGTCTTTTTGAGGTTTGGCCAACTCCTGATGCTAAGAGGTGCCAATCTACTATACCACACTTCGATCGTGCCACAGAGTGTTAAGTGAAAGGCCCTACATTTCAGAGCGGGCATAGTGCTTCAAAGACTCATTTGCATTTTGTACTTATTGAGGTGCTGTGTTTCTCTAGGTCACATTTTCCTTCATAATTAGGAATATTGGGGGGAACAAAGTTCTGTAGCATGGGAAAGCTACAGAGATCCCTAGAGAATGGGAGGTTGTCATCATCATCATCCAGCTCATAAGATCGACACGGATCGTCAGAATCGTTCCCATCTTAGCTGTAGTAAAGTTCATCGTTGTCCCCAATCCACTAGATTTCACCTTTCTAGCCTATTCCTAGATGGAGGGGCCTAAACTTGGCTTTGCACACGTTCTTACGGGCGAACGGTTTGATGGGTGGACTGATCCTTATTTCCAGGCATTCGTCCAATTCGATCAAACACACTTGTAGACCTCTGAGGCCGCTCTTCATAATCTGGGAAAAATTTATCTTTCCTAGTCGGAGTTCTGTCAGCTGGGGCTATAGTGTAGTTGGAAGTGTCTATTCCCACTTCTCTTTCAACTAGAGCCTTTCTTTGGAAGTGTAGTTCTCCGGCTCGACTCTGCTTCAGCTCGCCAGTCACGGATCGATTGCGGAAGATTCTGATGGGCTTGGAAGCCACCTTGATTTTGTAACTTCATGAGGAGTTCCTGCATGGCTACGTTCTAGGCTGCAATGTTCCTCATATTAGTAGCCATGTGAGCCACTTCGACAGTTAGTTGCGCAGCAGTTCTCCCCCTCTGTGATATTGATGATGAGGCCGTTGATGTGTGACGTTATTCAGGATGATCTCTTTTTCAGAGATCTCCCTTACAATCCTCAGATTTACTTCTTCGTTACTAGAGCTCATTGATCTAGAGCTGCAAGTTATCTTCCCCCAAACAATGTAGACTTAATTTACAGCCAAGAACAATGTAGACTTAATTTATAGCTCATTGATCTATTTGTTCTTTCTTCAAGAACAAATCCCTATTTTAAGGGGGAATATCAACCAAATATTTCGATAATTTTTTTCTTTCGTGGGGATATTCGTGGTTATAGTGATGTTTTCCACAGACAATGCCAATCTGTTTACCCTGAAAAATGGCTCCAACACGTGGCCAACAAAATAATGCTCCACATAAGCTCCTTCCTACATACGGTAGCACACTGTTAGTGAATCGTAGCCTTTTTTCGGTGGTGGTCAAAGCGACCATGAGCTCTCTGACGGTTAAGTCTGTACTTCAGTCAGCCAAAAAGTGATACTTGACGATAAAGTAGTCGTCGGGACGTGGTTGAGAACGCGTGTAAATATAGTGAAAAGCTCTCTTGAGTTAAGACTAGAATGCAAAGATTTAAAATTGGAACCCCTGCTTTACCATTGTGCAGGGGTATTTATACTAGAAAAAGGAAGAGGAGAACCGTTGGATGGAGGACACGTGGCTCCAGATCCCAGATGAGTCATTCTTTCATAGGCGTCAATCCGTAGATTGACGGGCATTAAATGGTTTCTGACATAACAACTGAGTTGATCGTTTATAGCCTACCACATGTCCCATTAGTTAGTTAGGAACTTGACTTTGGATAGATCATATAAAAGATCTTGGTAGAGGTGTGGCGAGGCAAATTGTGATGCGTAACGAATGCAAAGTGCGGGCCTTTGCATCCACCGTAAATGGTGGATGAGTTCGGTTCTTCTACTAGGTGGGGGCAATAGTGTTTCAGTTCAGAGTTATGGAATTAGTTCATCAAACGTGGATCCGATTCATCTGCCAAGTGGTAACTGGATCCGGTTCATCCAATCTAACTATTTGATGGCGATGTATGATTTCATACTAACTATTTGGGGTACACATACATTGCATAACTCTATGATTGATATACTTATGGTTGGTTGTTATGTTTTCTCCCCTACTTTAATAGTGGCCCTTTCAATTTCAAAATATAGAGGGGTTTTGATTTTGATAAAAAACATGAAATTATATAAATTTTTATTATTACCTTGATGCATATATGAGATTTTTATATGGCCCACATACTATGTGATATTGATCCGATTCATGATTTTCAGGACATGTGAGTTTGGGGAAATGGTGTGTGTATATGTAACTAAGGGATAGTAGTTCATTTGTATCATCTTGTAAACACACTCAAAACATGGCATAGTGGTAAAGCAGGGGGGGTTCTCTATGGAGTATCGAAAGTTCGAATCCCTACGACAACTGTAAGGCAACATTTATGTTGGAAGGCAAATGTCTTGTGGTGGCAAAGTTATGGTGCACTTTGTTGTCCATCTAAGGGTTCTGTCCGTACGTCGTAAAGGGAGGTCCGTAGGGAGGAGAACTGCTTTCCGAATGTTCGGTCCAAGTGTGTATAAGCTGTGACTACATTCGAATTTACCTGGGTGGCGAATCAAGAGGGAAGGCCGCAACTCCTCAGGATTAGTTGGGCGAAGTTCGAACCTAAGTCATTAAAAAAAACATGGCATTAAAAATCCAAAAGGTTTTTTGAAATTAAGCTAAGCTAAAGGGAGAGGTTCTAATAAAAATATAGTTTTACACATTAATCTTTTATTGGCTTACAGAATATAGAATGATTTTTAAATGTCAAGGACATGTGTCAAAAATGTGAATAACTGGATGTAGTCCAATAAGGTAGTCAGTGTTAATTGACTGGATGGTATAGTTTTCAATAGATTTTTGCGGCTATGGATTTTAGGATTTCATTGCTCAAAATTGGCTACAATCTATGGTTTCCTTATTGTAGCTATACATATTTTATTTATTACCATCCTAGTTAATATTTGATAGGGTAAATATTTAAGTTCAAGGGAAGATTGGTTTAAGTATTAAACTTTCTTTAAGTTTATTTATTACCGTATCAAATAAATTTGGCTTGATTCAAATATATTCTTATCGTTCTATAGTGATCAATTATAGGTAAGATGATCTTGTGCCTTGGAAATAACTCTGCATAAATAGGGCAAGACTTTAAAGAGCAAGATAACAGTTGTGAGAAATTTGTACATGCAGCCAATGAACCATCAACAATGAGTTATGCCATAGTCCAATGAGTTCATTTGGCGACATGCACTATTGAATAATCTTATAGCAAAATCGTGTTCTTCAACAGTAATTGAGGAAAATAAACTAGAGAGTGAATGATATATTCTTACTTAAGGATAAGGCTACTTGCTCAATGTTCAATCCATAGTTTCTTTGTTAAAATGTTCACATGTATCATGTGATTTACTAGCTATTTTGCCGATGTACTTATTAAACTCTTCAGAAGTGTATACCTTCACAATTTCCCTAAACAACGACACTATCACGCAATTGGCTATTTCGAACCGCAAGAGGATAAATTTGAAGTAACATATAGTAAAAATCAACTTGCCATCATATCTACTTTTCAGGGCTATACTGTTTGACTAGAATTAGGGGTTGCATCGAATTAAGAAAAATCCTTGAATGTGTTGTCCAATAGTCATGAAGAAATACTTGAAATGATTGTCGGCATTAGTCTTAACAAAGTATGCCAGGCCATGATTAGTTATTCCCATATTATGGCAATACCTGGCCAATTTTGTATAATTCTCCTTGCATGAACCCATTAAATCCTCTAACGCACATTCTTTAGCCTTATAGGGTTCTGTAAAATTGTCATTTGGTCTTGAAACTTGAGGATTGTATGTCTATTAATAAACCATAATCATGCTTGTATGTGATCATTGCGACCCACTTGGAAAGTATGTTCTCGTACACACTTGCAAACTACAAGAAATCAGTTGTGTCAAACTGCATTCCTTATACATCAATTGTAATTGTCTACATAATAATTGTCTAAGCTTCATGTTTAACTTTTTCATTATGAACTGGAAGTTGTGTTTCGATGCAGTCATGTGCACAAATTCCTGTAGATCTCTCTTGTTGTTAAACAGTTGGTTGATCTATAAATCTTCATCATCGAAAACAACAAGAATGAAAAGATCGTGTATTGGGCCTTGCCTACGAGTTTCTACCCAACTCATGTCTAAGATTGGATAAAGCAATTAGATCCTGATTTGTAAATAAATTTTTTTTCTCATTGTCTTCAACTACTTTGTGAGGTCTGCGCGTTACACTGAGATCATGATATGTAGTTCTTGTCTCTGAAATAACTATGCCATCCTCTTAAGCTACCTCATTCTATCCCAAGAATTATCTACATTACTATCCACTTCATCAAATGTTTTGTGTTCAGTCTCGAAAATATTCTTCTTTACCAAAGTTACACAAATATGAGATATGTGGTCTTTGTTGAGTCGAATTAACCATCTCATTTTCACTTCAAAAGTAAGTTTTACCGATGGAATCGAAATATTCTAATGGTCCGAAAATATAAATTTCAATCAGAGGGATTAGCATTGAGAAACTTTTGTAAATCACGATACATTACTGTATACGATATAGCCGATGTTAAAAAATTACATAAGACACATTCCCTATCAATTATTTTCATTCCTTTAAAATTAACTAAAGTAACAAACTGAGTTGAGTGCCAATTCCATATATATATATATAGATATATATAGAGAGAGAGAGAGAGAGAGAGAGAGAGAGAGAGAGAGAGAGAGAGATAAGATGATCTATAATAGGTCTAGGTCGTTTGTTACGAACGACCTAGATCGTCTGGGGTCGTCTGATATTAGATGACCAAGATGCCATATGGGGCTTCTAGCCTAAACCATTTGGGCATTCGTAATAGATGTCTATTCTATCCAAATAATTTTTTTCATTTTTTGTTTAAAATTTTTTATAAATTTGTCCAATAAATTGTAAAACTGTATATATGTGTGTTAAAATAAGTCAAGATAAGTTTTAACAAATTAAAAAAGCAAACTAAATCAATGAAAACGATATTAAATATATTCAAATATATTTACTGATTCAAAGTAATGATGGATATTCACGAGATATTTGTGTTGAATTTTTGATAAATTTTTGAGGTTTTAGTTTTGAAGAAGATAAGAATAAAAGAGCTTTTAGTTGTGTTGTAGAAAGATGACTTTAGTTTGAAATTTGAATTGGAATATACTGTTTATATTTTGTAATTGAAAGGGTATTAATTTCTTTATATTCTAGTTTATTTTAGTAATTTTTAAACCTTGGCAAGTAAGTTAGGCTTACTTGCTAATGGAGGCCTGGCCTCTCGGCTTTGATTCTCTCCTAATCCTCTAGCCCCAACACCCTAACCATCAATGTTGAAATATGATCAATTTTTGGGAATATCCTTTGTTAATGACTAATTGATAAGACCTCAAAATACCCTATGTGACGCCTTGACTTGGGGGCCCGCCCTCCAAACCATAAGACCGAACCCATTTGGCTGAAGTCGAACCCATTTGACTAGGTTGACCCGCATGAAAGAACCGAACAATGTACACAGAATAGGCTACAAAGGGTGCTAGTAGGAGATCTTCCCATACGCTATGGTATGTGATTAATGTGACATCTCACCGATACCGCAGCCCTAATCCAATGAATAAGGTCAAGTCTAAACTTTATATCAGGTTTATAGGCAACAAAATGGTATTATCATTTAATGCCCATGATTGCTTGATGCCTTTGATAAAAGGTCATTATTGGATGAGGCCTCGTGTGTCTTCATCCAACGACTCTTATCATTTCCTACTATAAAAACTCTCACTTAGGTCCATTTCAAGGTAATGCAAGTTTATACTCTCAACATATAACTTGAGGAAATTATCTATCGGTTCGGGATTTTTCATTCACTTGTATCAAATAATGGGAGGTAGTTCGACAACAAAAAGGTCAGGGACTTGTGTAAGAAATTGATAATTAGAAAATACTTTTCATCACCTATCACCCCCAAGAAAATGGCTAGGTGGAAGCGATCAACAAAACCATTAAGTACATCTTGAAAAATAAGATTGACGCATCAAAAGGAACTTAGGTAGAAGAGCACCTCCAAGTATTATGTGCAATTTGTACCACTAGTCAAACTACAATAGGAGAAACCCGCTTTTCTATGGCCTAAGAAGTAGAGGCCATAAGCCCCGTTGAGGTGGTATTACCTTCACCTCGTCGCTTAGATTTTAATGAGATATCTAATGATGAATTTAGGAGGTGCGAATTGGACTTCCCTGAAGAAAGGAGAGATGATTCCTAAATAAGGTTTGTCTCTTAACAAAGGAAAATTGCTTGATACTACAATGCCAAAGTAAAGAAGAGGTCATTCCGAAGGGGTAACCTTGTGTTGAGAAGAATATTCTTATGTTTTAAGGAATCAAACATGGGAACTTGGGCCCCAATTAAGAAGGCCCATACCACATATTAGAAGAGTTAAGGCCTGACAACTACAAAATCGAAGACTTGGATGGGAAGGCACATCCCATCCCGGAATGTTTAACATTTGAGGCAGTACTATCAATGAACCAAACCTATCTACGTGGCTAAATGCTCCTTACCAGCTTATGTAATTATTTCGATAAATAAAGATATGTTCTTATAAAGGTATGGAGCACCCTCATGGGGCCAACTTTGAAACCTATGAGGTGAACCCTTCCCATGGTGGACCGAACATCAGGGATGAAGTCTTCCCACGGAAGAGCCACCCTTTACAAATAACATCATCCGCCTTAGAAATAGAGATACAAAGCACCCTTACGAGGATAACCTTGAAAACAACAAGAACCTCTTCCATGAACAAATTGAGCATCATGAAAAGAGGCCTTTGCGAAAAATCGAAAATGGTGCTACAGAAGGTCTCCAAGATACAAATTCATGTCATTTTTAAGTTGAAGTGACCCCGTAATGAATTGCATTACAATTAACATTGCATCATTGCTCTAGAGAAAGTTTAGATTATACATTCACCTTAGCTTTGCAGAGATGAACCTTCTCCTTCAATTCTTCATTTTCTTTTGTAAGAAGACCCATCCTTGACTTCGCTTTGGTATGTCTTACCTTGAAGGTCTCAATGACTTCATCAGCCATACAGGCCTCAGGCTTCAACCTCTTTGCCTCTTCCTCTGCATCAATAGCCTTTTGGCCAAAGTCTATATTCAACCTCTACAGCCTCTTTATATCTATTTAGGCATTCAAGAAGAAGCCCTATGAGCGAGCCATATGGTGAAACCTACCTTGTACATTTCCACCGCATCATAGGTCTCAGTATAAGAGGCACAATTCTTCGTCTAATACTTATAATGGACCTTAGCAGGAAATATCTCCAACACTTTAGGGGCCAGTTTATCGGACCTCCCCCAAGGAATTTCTAGGCTTTCCCTTCAGAAGGAGCCTCCTTAGCCATCTTCCTCAACCTTTTTCTTTTAATGAGCCCCCCCCCCCATCTTTTTAACCTAGTCATCAAGTTTGACCATACGGATAGATGAAAGTGGCTTGCCATGATGGGTTTTTCTAATGACTCCTCAATAGTAGTTTGTCTTTCTGGTGGCGGTGGAGGCTCGGTATTCCTCGTTATTGTCATCTTTCTCTTTAAGGGCTTCGGTCCCTATGACTCCATCTTCTTTTTTCCTTGTTTTTTATCCTGGGAGAAGTGGATTCAACTTCAATAGATAGGACATTTTGTCTCGCTGATGTTTGTAGGTGAAGGTGCTAATGTTCAAGGGCTTATTCTTTTTCACTTCTCCCAATCACCTCGTGAATGTCGGTTTCACATAGTCATCATTCTCATGCAGATATGTATAAAAGATAATGGAGATTACGATCTACCTCATAAAAAATTCCCAAGAAAATTTGACAAATCAGAGATGGTCATACCCTTAGTGGCCATCACTAGGTGATTGACAAATAAGGCTCTTGTAGATTTTTTGAACTATAGCCCACTATTCTGGTTCAAGCTCGAACCTATCCACTGCAACTGAACAAAAATCAAATTAGTAAGACTGAATGTTTATAACAATAAACAAAATTACTTCTGAAAGAAGACTCACTATACTCATGGTACAGAGTCGACACTAATAACTCAGGAACCGCATCATCCACTATAGTCTGCAAGTGACCCCTTACCCAGAACCATGAATATTTCCAATTTTTTTTATAGACGTGGAGAGTATACCCTATGAAAGGCGAATGCAGCCCCCAAGGTAGTACCAACCCTTGAAATCTTTCTCCTAATGGAGGCTTGAGGTTGGAATAAGGTCTGGAATACGTGTGGTGGCATGTCCTTGCCAAGAGTAGCTTCCTTCCAAAGAAGAAAACCCACTGCCAATTATGTCCATGCATTGGGCAAGAGTTGGGTTGGGGCTAGTTATATTGCCTAAGTATATATACAAAGAAATGGTAAAAAGGCAGCCTCATCTCCCCACACAATAGGGCTCACTCATCTCCACACATCCCTGCCTAGGGTAACGGTCACTCATGTGGGTTCCGCACTATCAGCTCAATATTATTCAAGATCCTAAATTTATTTTTAAATCCCTTCAGTTTACTCTCTTTAATACTAGTGGGCCACAAAGAGGCCCCCTACCTAATGCTACGGTTGACATGACCTTCTTGCATGATCCACGCACTGTGGAGGTCCCTATTGCCTCCATAATCCTTTTAGTGGGGATCAGAGGTGGCAATCTTGTAACACCTCGAAAATTTATAGAATAAAATTTTTTTTTTTCATCTACTACTTTTCATATTTTGAAAGTTGGTGGACTAGAG
>CAIGRN010116128.1:0-18039 GCA_903798345.1 Fraxinus anomala
CTTCACTTCAAAAACAGTAAAAGAAATAGAGAAATCAAAATTCTGCATGCTAATGATCACTTCAATAACTTTTAATATGTAAAGTGCATAAACATTTGAAATGATGAACCATATGAATTATTAATACCCCATCTCAAATCCTAAAGCAATGGATACTAAAGTAAAGACAAGAAATAATTGGTGTTATCCTTATCTACCCACCACACACGGCGGCCGGACATTCTCACTCCCACAAAGAAATTAAACGAACTTTTAAAATATTTTGAAAAAAAAAAGGTAAGGCTCGAAGTGAAATGGACGTCGAATTGATGATGCAGTTTTGAGGTGAATTGATCCCTTAAAAAAAGGTAAGGCTCGAAGTGAAATGGACGTCGAATTGATGATGCAGTTTTGAGGTGAATTGATCCCTTAAAATTGAATCGTCTTGCTCTACTTGTTTTAAGAGATAATTTTTCTTTTCTAAATACAACTCGATAATTTTCCGATTTTCAGTCAAATTTTGACATCGACTAAAATGTTTTGAAACTTAAGTTTTGCATGGAACTGAACTAAACAAATACATTATAATAGACGATATGTTGAATCACATCTATGCGATAAGACATAAATCTGATCGTTTAGACACTCAAAAATAGAGAGAGAGAGAGAGAGAGAGAGAGAGAGAGAGAGGATTTAACCCGAGAATTCGGGTCGGGTTTGGGGTTTATGATCAGAGCATGACGGAATTGATAACGTGGCAATGTATCGACAGTGGGAAGATAATGAGCTATTAGGAAGTGACGCGTGTCCTGCCGACAGTCCCAGAAAATGAAATAAAAAGTATTTGCTGACAAGAGGCTCGCTTCTTATTGGCAACTTTTTTGACCTTTAATGGCCGTTAGGGCCCATTGGTTCGTGGAATAACGCAACCAAACAAGGCGCCAAGAAAAATCAGAAAATTGGACCCACTGATTGGGCTTTGTGGGCCCAATTAGGCCGGCTAAAAAGAATCTTCTTGCGTTTTGTGGGCTTTGCGGGGTGTATGGTTGACGCGTGTACAGTTACTGTGGGGGCCAGAGGAGCTAAGGACCAAAACTGTAATTTCAAAATGTCCACACGATGAAATGGAGCGTGATACGGACGCTCTTTAGTGCTCCGTTGTATTTGGCTTTTTTGGAACCCCACCATTCCAATTTTTTTGTCATTTTTTGTTGGATTTTTCTTTTAAATGTAAATTTATATTTTTAACTTTTAAAAGAAATTTTTTTTAAAGAAAAATTCCATTATATCTTCAATTTATTTTTTTCTAGAGGATGATAGAAATTGAAGTTATTGAAATGATATTCCAACTCTATGAGATGTGTTTTAATGCCCGTACAACAAATTTATGATATTCAGCCCCAATTTGGTACGAATTAAAATTTAAATTTTAACCTAAATCAACGTCAATAATTAATTTTAATCACATATTTCAAAAGATCCAAAATTTTTCAATCATACATCTCATTCACTTTTATCAAAATATACTAAAAAATTGATTTTAATCCACATCAAACAGGGACTCAATAAAGGTGTGTTTGTCTCCCATTTTTGGGAGAAAATAGAGTAATAGATAGTATTTTTTGGAGAATATGTGATTAAAATTTAAAGTAAATTTATTGGTTTGTGTATAGAATATTTTATTGAGTGAATGCGTGGTGAATAATCTTACTGTAATAAACAATGTTTTGAAAAAATGGTAGACAAATAGGGGCTAAGTTATTGGTGTCTTATCATTAAACTTAACTCACCACATATCTAGAACTTAATCGGTGCGTGCGTCTTTACTTTGATGTCACCTACTATAATATTGAGCATTGATCGTGTAAAGTGACACCATCTATAAAATTTGGTCATATTTACACATTTTGATCTAACATAATTCGAGTTATACAAACTTTTTTTTAAAAAAAAAAAAAAAACAACGCTAGGAACCCTTGTACGTAAAGCTTTATGGGTTATATAACAAAATAGTGCTATCTTGCAACGAAAGTGGGAACCGTTTTGGTGGTCTTAACAATGTCTTCTAGTGTTGTCACCTTGGATAGTTGAGAACCATCCCCGTAGTCTATGGCCTAATACACCCTTGATGTTCTTATCATCGTATTCAAACTCGAGTTCTCTACCCCCAATCATGGTATAAAGTTTTTATCATTTTCGAAATCATAATTTGCCATTAAACTTAAATCACTACTAGTTTTAAGTAAGAGAAAATTGCATTATTAGTTTGCTCAAGTAACGGGGTCAACGTATATTCTTCATTATAGTTGTACAGTCAATTCTACATAAATAATTTAATTATATAATAAATTAATTGTACATAACTTGTAAGTATACAATCTTATTAATCTAATTTTGATTCTCAAAATGCCGAGGTCAAAAAATAAGTGCATGTTTGAAAAGTGATTAAATTATAAATATTTTAATCCAAAAAAAATAACTCGTTATAAAAACATTAAGCTCTTGGTCGAGTCATATCATTTTATTGGAGCATACATGGTTGATAAAAGAGAGAATAATGAATTATAATTTAATGAGAAATAATGAGGACCAAACGGAGTATTAGTTCATTTCCTCGTTTTCTACCGCCTACCAAAAGTCCTAGTGTAAAAGATTTTTCGATCTATCCCAAGTATTAATTAGTTCAGCATCTCTAGTGATTAGCTACAAAGGTGGGCCCAAAACCATTGCTTTTTCCTTAATCTTATCTTAATCAAAAGATTCCTAGTTAAAACATCTCATTATTATCCTTAACGTTGATGTAATTAATGATGTAACTGGTTTTATGCATTCATCGTGGAACGTCCAGGAATTTTTATTTGGAGGTAAAATTTTGTTGAATCATAAATTTCAAGCTATATTCTTCACATATTGAGTGCTGTTTCGAAGTATTTATGTCGATCTTTGTGTCAAATCTTTTAAATTGAAAAACCGTTGAACAGAGATAAAATAATGAGCCAAATATGTCGTCTATAAATAAATTTAATAATCTGTTTTTTTTAATCTTTTAATTTCCAGTACAAAATCATCTCTTTTGGATTATTTTTGAGATATGTTCTTCATTCGTCGAGGTAGAATCTTAGTACCGCTTCAAACTATTTATGACGAATTTTGTCATCACATCTTTCGGAATGAAAAATGGTTGAACTGTAAGTTCAAAATAAAGAGCTAAAGATGATTGATAGAGAAAAAAATTAATATTGAATTTCGTTTCTACTTTTCGACATCAATTTAACTAAAATTCTACTTGACGTTAATTTGAATCCTGTTGTTCGACTAATTGAATATAAAGATATGATGAATTTTCGAGGTGTTTTAATGAGCCCTAATAAATTCTTTTATATAAAAAAATAGAAAACGTAGTTTTTTTATTTTGGTTTAAATTTTTTCAATGAAAAAAAAAAAATTCCAAAAATTAGCACGGGCAACTGCCCCTCTTGCGTGCTTTTATATAATAGAAAAATATAGAAACGTTCAAGGATATGTATGTTTACTGCTAGAAAGTTGGAAGATTAGAGGAATTACTTAAAGAGCTTGTTTGGGGAGATTTTTTTTAAGTGGAAAACATTTTTTTAGAGAATATATAAATTAAAAAGTAGGAAAAGGTTGTGAATTTCGTAAAATATATAGTTAGGGGTGGCAAACTGGCCAAGTAGCTTGGCGGCTTGGCTCGCCACTCGGGCTCGTTTCGAGATGAGCATGAGCACGAGCTGATGGCTCCTAAAAAATCTGAAGAAAAAAGAAAAAAAAATGAAACAATTTAAATTTAATTTATTTTTTTTAAGAAAAAAAGAAAAACACACGAGCTCGTGGGCTCTGCTCGGTTTTTTATTACGAGCCAAGCTCGTGGGTAGATGGGCCGAGTCGGCATTGCCACCACTACATGTAGTTGAAAATAATTTTTAGAAAAAATAATTTTCAAAAATCTCTCACAAACAAGCTCTTAAGAAAGTGTCTTAATACATTCCCAAAGTGTGTATAAAGATATCTCGATCAAGATTCACCATTCGCAAATTAGAAAGATTATATTTTATTTATATCAAATTTATTTTTTATTCTATACTATATGTATGTGCGTGTGCAATGAGAAGGGGAACAGAATTATGAGATACGATACATGCAACTTAATAATGCTTGGAAAATAACATATTAATGTCGCTAAAGAGACATTGTACGGATACGTACAAAGATTTTCCCCACGCACGCTATGTGCCTTTGTTGCCACTTTAATTAATTAATTAATATTTAATTAAAAGCTATAATGAGATTATTCACTTATAAGTGGGTTACTTCTATGTTAATCATGATGGGTATGTTCGACACATTGTAAATAAGGTAAAGAGATTAATTTAATTTGGTGCAAGATATGCACAGACAAATTAATTAAGGAAATTTATCCTCTTACTCGATCAAATTAATAAAATTGTTTTAAGGGATAGGTTTAAAAGTTTCCTCCCTTAAAATTTTTATTATTGCTTTCGAAAGGACCCCCTTAACGATCTTGTCCACGACCCCCAAATTGCTTAAGACGCCTCTATATTACAAGCAATAATAAGTTATAGTGAGAAATAAAATAAAATATACAGTGTAGTCATTTTAAGGATCTTAGAAGTAAGGGTGTTCTCTTAGGAAATTAACTTGATGACAGTTTTATCACTCCGGACAATTCATTAATTTATTTCCACACATTAATTAACATGAAATTTTTAGTTGAAAAAACCTGAAAATTCATGATTTTCAACGAAATGCTATATAATTCTTTAAGCAGTAATTACAATTTTAGAAAAGATCATGACTTCCATACTTTAATGAATTTCAAGATTAACGCGAATGCCTTATAATCCGTTAGAGGGATATCTCATCAAGAACGATGTTATCTAGCAGCAATCTAGATGACACTAAAGACCTAACCTATCTACACTTATTTAAGTTGAAAAGATATGAACGTTTTATTATATTATTTATATCAGTACTAGCTAGTGATTTAGTTGTTTGGCTAATGTTTCAAAACTATTTATAAATAATCCAACTAGTTTTCTCCCCACATTTTTTAGGACCTACTAGTATGCGGCACCCACTTTTATAAGTTTATAATCAAAATTATTTATAAACACTTCTCAACTAGTCGGCAATGAAAAGAGACTTTGTCACCAACTCGGGATTTTTGTTGAAAATGAAGGAATATTCAATAAATTAGATAGAATATAATAATAGATAAATATATCAAATATCTCAATCTTTTTTTAAAATTAAAGTAGGACAAATAGTTGCTCTAATCCAGCCCCAGTTTGCAAGAGACTTTTTTAGAATAAATTTTGTGATTTTTTAATGATATATTAGTTTTGTAAATTAAAAAATAGAGCAGTTAATCAGCATTCAAATTATTTTATTTTTTTTTGTTTTTTTTTGTTTTTTTGTTATGAAACGTAGGCAGGACAACTGGAAATTTTTATTACAAATTTGCAAGACTTGTATGTATATTTTCTTGATTAAAAAATATTTTTATACACAAAAACAATAAAAAAAATAAAAATAGTATTTTAGCTTTTTTGGCATTTAGTTGGTAGAATGGTGGTTGGTTCTTCATTTCTTTGCATTTAAAATGCTTTATCGTCAAACTACTATGCTCTCCCCTATCCACCACAAAAAAATATCAAGATTATGCAAACAAAAGAAAAAAAATAAATAAATGAATAAAAGACAAAAGAGGATTCAATAATGTAAAAGGGTTAAAAACACTAGAGGTCACTCAACTTTGAGTGAAGTTTCATTTTAGCCATCCAACTTTATTTTGTTCCAAAAGTATCACTCAAGTTTAGTTTTGTTTCAATTTAGTCCCCTATGGTGATAACTTCAAAAGATCGTCTTCTCCTAAGTTGTATAAGGATTTACTTCTAAAATAATATTATTCACTATTAATTAGAGATCATCATCTGTTTAGATAACAATGATTCGTTGCTAACGAAGTTGTTATAATGCAAACACGTTAATAAGGAATTTATTGCCAAATAGAGCGATGGCTAATGATAAATAACATTTTTTTTTCTTGTGTGCATACTACCAAAGTTAATTGGACCCAACTTATTTAGCTGTCCATTTAAATAATAATTTCATCTTCCTACCTTCGTAAGATTCGACCATGTTACTAGCACCAATTCCTTTTAAAAGTGAGAGCTTGGTTGTCCAACCCGCAAATTAACATTAAGAGGAGTTCACATAAGAAAATATGTACGGAAAGTACGAAATGAGGTTAAATTTTGTGAAGCGGCGTAAATGGTGACCAAAGTTCAATGACTAAAATTAAATTTAGCTCAAAGTTGGGTAACCGCATAGTATTTTACCCAAAATATAAGAGAAGAACCCCACCCCACCCCAACTCCCACGCCCACTCCTACCAAAGGTTAACTCCATGGGTAGATCATCATCATAATCCTCTTTCTTCTCTCTCTATCTCTTTCTATAATCTTGATTGAATTGCGTAAAAAAATTTAGTGAGAAGGGGACGTTTCCTCCTTTTTCAGCTGTTCGTAACTATTGATCTTCTGACAGCATTTTCACACATATCCATCCACATCTTTCTTTCTCTAAAACATTCTCCTCTCTCTCTCTCTCTCTCTAAAATAAATTCTTTATAGCTGATAGCAGGATCAGTCCTGGCTGCATCAAATGATTTAGAAAGAAGAGTCATATCACTCAAGTATTCCATTGTTTGACCATTTTTCACAGGTACTGCTCTCAAAAGAGGGAAAATAGGAAATGGATAGAGATGTATACATACATATATTATACATATGTGTTCATATTTAGCTAATGGCTTTCTTGCAGTACTGGGGTTCTTTTTTTTTTCTTAGTTTCTTCTTTTGGAATTCTTTGAAATAAAAAAAGTTATAAATGTGTGGATTAGTGAGTGAATAAAGATGTGTATCTTTTTCTCAAAAATTTTAGCCTCTCTCTCTCTCCACTTTCTTCATTTTTCCTTATCAAGTCAGAGAAAGTTGCATAGAGTCATTGATTTGAGTCTGATACTGTAAAGAAGGTACTCTACTGTCAGTATAAATCTATAGATAGATACACACAACTTTTCTATAGCCAGCAGTTATGGCTTCTCTCTGTGTGTTCAATTTTTCATGTATTATCATGTACAGCATGTCATTTGCTCTCTCTCGCTCTATCTGGTGAATTCTTGGATTTGATCGCCATAATTTTAATTACATATGGTGTCGGAATTTGGACAGTTTATCATTAATTTCCAGGATAATTACACTCAGTCAACCCTCTACAGTTTCTTGAACAGTAACACATGATTTAAAGCCGATAAGAACCCCATCTAGTTTCACACAAACTTGTACTAAATTTCTTGTCGATGAGTTTTCAATTTGTACGAAAAAAGAGCAACGATTTGAACACTCAACCGAGCTGTTTATTTTGTTGCAGATATAATTTGGAAGATTGATGGCGACGTATTTTCATGGAAATTCAGACATTCAGGGAGGTGGTGATGGTTTACAGACACTGATTTTGATGAATCCTGGCTATGTTGGATACCCTGACAATCAACAGCCACAGCCGCCGGGTAGCAACTTCGTTTTTCTCAACTCCAGCGCCACCGGAAACTCACTCAACTTACCCCACGCGCAGCCGTCTCAAACTCAGCACTTTGTTGGTATTCCTCTCCAGGCCACCCCTTCAACCGCCGCCTCGTCCCAAGACCCTCATGCTTCGCCTGTCCATTCCCAGCATGATGTGTCACCCTTTCACGGGTTCTTCCCTCGCGTACCGTACAATTTGTATGCTCCGTCGATGGACCTTACGGCAGGACGTGAAGTGACACGCGCTCAGCAAGGACTTTCCTTGAGCCTCTCTTCCCAGCAGCCATCGGGGTATGGATCTTTTAGACCTGAACATGAGGTGATATCGCAACCACCTGTGACCACCGTATCGCCACCACATGCTGGCGGCGATGATGTTAGAATTTCGGGAGGGTCGCCGTCCTCGGCCACGGCTTCGGGGATTTCGAACGGTGTGAACGGTATGCAAAGTGTGCTGTTAAGTTCTAAGTATTTGAAGGCAGCACAGGAAGTTCTTGATGAAGTTGTTAATGTTGGTAAGGGAGTTATAAAGAGCATCTCTGAATCTGCCAAGAACCCTAATGGACAAGCGAAGAATATTGGAGAACCGCTGCCGGCGGCCGGAGATGGACAAAGTGGAGGAGACACCAGTGCAAAACGTGATGCTGAGCTCACTACAGCAGAAAGACAGGAAATTCAGATGAAGAAAGCAAAGCTTCTTAACATGCTTGATGAGGTAAGAGTTAAGACACAATCTCACTTATTTAACTATAGTCTTCGACACGTCTCCTCGTCTATAATGATTTTTTAATCGAAAGAACGACAATTGCACAGTTTTTAACAGATTAAGCAGAGAAGGAACAAACTTATTTATTCAAATCCTTTTAGACTTATGCAGTCTATAGTGATGATGTCGATGAGTTATTTCTGATTTTGCTGACATATACAGTACTGCAAACGTTTGATTTTGAAGTTGAAAACCTTAAAAATCTAATTTAATTTTGATTTTTACAAGCATGAGGTATTCATGTCAGATGTTTTCTTTTTTCTGTCCTGTTTTATAATCTATATAAAAATTCATATCAAGTCTTTTAATTTTGTTTTTCCATAAAATGATTTATTGGGATCTTTGTCGAACACGATCTTCGAGGAGATATTCGTGATATATTTGGTTTTCATAAAAAAAAATGTTGTTTCGTATCCAATTCTAAGTTCTACTTGTGAAATTTGTGATTTGAAGGTTGAGCAGAGGTACAGACAGTACCACCACCAGATGCAGATTGTAATCTCATGGTTTGAACAAGCAGCAGGCATAGGTTCTGCAAAGACATACACTGCTCTGGCTTTACAAACAATCTCGAAGCAATTCCGGTGCTTAAAAGATGCGATATTAGGCCAAATTCGATCTGCCAGCAAGAGTTTAGGCGAAGATGATGGTTTGATAGGGAAGATTGAAGGTTCGAGGCTAAAGTACGTCGATAATCAGCTTCGACAACAGAGAGCCTTACAGCAATTGGGAATGATCCAGCATAATGCTTGGAGACCCCAGAGAGGATTACCAGAACGGTCTGTTTCAGTCCTTCGTGCTTGGCTCTTCGAACACTTTCTGCACCCGTAAGTCCTGTCTATAGAACCACTTGGTCTAAAGCTTAAGATATTGTCAAATCCCTTAAAAATCCTTTTAAAAATGTAAATGGGTATCGAGATTTACTAGTTAATTTTCTTGTGTTTCAGTTATCCCAAGGACTCTGATAAGATCATGCTTGCCAAACAGGCAGGGCTTACTAGGAGTCAGGTATCAAATAGCCCATAAATTCTTGATCATTTTCTGCTTATTTTCAATGGAATTACTAATATTGAGTGGGAGGGAAATTATTTTTCAGGTTTCGAATTGGTTCATCAATGCTCGGGTTCGACTCTGGAAGCCAATGGTCGAGGAGATGTATATGGAGGAGGTTAAGGAACAAGAAAGGATAGGACCAGAAGAAATGACAAGCAAAAGTGAGCAAAATGAAGATTCAGTATCAAAATCCCCTGTTCCACAAGAAAAGAGGCCTACCAAAGAAAGTCGAAACAAGAATTTCGTTGATAAACAAGAGAATCCCATGAACCAGAACACAAATCCAGCAACAATAATGTCCAGAGTCTCGACTTCTCCAACCAGAGCCAGTATCAGGAATCATTCAGGTTTCAACCTAATTGGATCATCAGAAATGGAGAGTATGACTCAAGGAAGTCCAAAGAAACCGCGCAGCTGTGTAGAAATGTTACATTCGCCAAACAGCGTCCCATCCATAAATATGGATTTAAAGCCTATTGAGACAAACAATGAGCAAATTTCCATGAGGTTCATGAATGAGAGGCAGAGCAGGGATGAGTTTACATTAATGGGGGCTCCAACTAACTTCATCTCGGGATTTAATTCATATCCAATTGAGGACATTGGAAGGTATGGTGCCGAGCACTTCCAAGCACCGTATTCAGGAAATGGCGTTTCTCTCACTCTCGGCCTCCCACATTGCGAAAATCTCTCCATTTCGGGCACACATCAAACCTTTCTTCCAAATCAAAGCATTCAGCTCCGACGAGGACTTGAAATCAGTGAAGCAAATGAGTTTGGTGGTATGAACACGCCAACATCCCCTCATTCATCCAGTGTGTACGAAAACATCAACATTCAAAACCGGAAGAGGTTTGCTGCACAGTTATTGCCAGACTTTGTCGCTTGAGCACTAATCGAGGAGAACAACGGTGAAGACTTGGCGAAATAGGCAAATGTAATGACATCTAAAATGGGTACTAAGTTGTCACATATAGGGGTGTCATAAAAGTTACTATAACGATCATATTGACCCAACCCTGTTTGAGATGTTGCCAAGGTATTTGAGGTGGTCTTCTTGTCCTATTCCTTGATTACTAGGAGTAAAGGGATAGCATTATAGTGTAGAGAAGGCAAACTTTTACATATTATAGGTAATATACATTTCACTAGAAATAGTGTTTTAGAAATATGATTGGGGATTGTGTATTAATTTTGTTGCTGCAGATACATAGATGATTGTAATAATGAATGTGGAATACTAGTTATTTTGGGTGGTATAGAAGAATAATATTGATGAAATTGTCGTTTAGGTGTGTTTTCTTCGGGATTTGCAAACAGGAGTTGTATGTTAGCGCTTTACTTTATGATTTTTTCGACTCAAGAGTTGGGATTAAGCATTCCTTTGAACGCAATGAGAAGATCTAGGGTAGAAAGTAGCTCCCCAGTAGCTCAAAGAAAGTCACGTCCTGACCTGGTTGGCTCGAGGAGGAGAGTCTCGCCTCGTTTTTTTTAATCCAGTTTTCTACACTAAACATTCAGCTATCGGAGGACAAAGCTGGAACATGGATAACATGGATCGCAAACGAAGGATGACCATGCTAGGATCACGTAAGAGGTGATCAAAACGATACTTAAAATCGAATCAATTTATGATACTAAATTTGCAAATACATTGCTCAAGTCAAGGCTCAGTCCAAGGCCGTCAAAGAAGAGTTGGGAACCTCTAGCTTCTTTTATATTTTCCAATTATGACTTAATTTAAATATGATTAAATTTTCAAAAATATTAAAAACATTGGCGCCAACTTCAGAATTTTTGCCTCCACAATCAAATTTTCGCGTTTCTACATAATCCCGCTCAAACCCTAAATAGCATTCGAATTCTTAAATTTTCCGTTTCCATTTTTCATCACAAAAAAAGTAAAAATACTAATGGCGGGGAGTGGAGCATCGAACCCACCGAGAGGGAGGGAGGAAAGTGGAGGCTGACTCTTCACCTTCTTCTGCTTCAACAAATACAATCAAACGTGCTAAAGATGGAAGTGCTTTTGCCAAATGGTATACAACTATAAATACATCTTTCTGTATATCGATGTAATTTTTAATTTCCGTACCAGTAGCGTTAATTAGCTTCCACGAATGTAGCCTTTTCACTAAAATCAAAATGAGCATAGGTATATGCTTTTTCATTTTTATTTTTTTTCATGGAGATCTGGCGGAATTTTAGGTTGGATTTTCATGGTTTTGAATGGATTAATTCAATTCCATACAGGGGCTCACGTTGTGGAAGTTCCTTGTGAGGTCAAGAAAAACCCGGCAGAAAAGTAGTCTCACAGAACTTTGATTTGATTTTCGTGTTATTTTGTTTTAATCTTGTCATTATTCTATTGATGAGCAGAAAGAAGGCAAAATCAACAGAAGCAAAAGCGAAGAAGGAAAAGAAAGCCAAAGATCTGAACACACCGAAACGCCCTCCGACTTCCTTCTTCCTTTTCATGTA
Source organism: Fraxinus anomala (assembly GCA_903798345.1). Classification (NCBI taxonomy): domain Eukaryota; kingdom Viridiplantae; phylum Streptophyta; class Magnoliopsida; order Lamiales; family Oleaceae; genus Fraxinus; species Fraxinus anomala. The sequence goes on from CAIGRN010116128.1 coordinate 11,908, forward strand.
CAATTTCTCTTCCTTTTATGCTTTATATTGCATAAGCCTGTGCAATTTGTTTAAAGTTTTTTTTTTTTTTTTTATGTTAATTATTACTAGGGATGACTTTAGGAAAGAGTACAATGAGGCTAATCCTGACTGCAAGAGTGTAAAAGAGGTAAAATTCTTGAAGGCTTTCCAACTATGCGTTTCAATTCTAGGTTTCTATTATGACATGTTTGGTTTCTTGAATATTAGGTTGCCAAGGAGGGTGGTGAGAAATGGAAATCCATGACAACTGAAGTCAGCTCTTTTTCTTGTACTCACTCCATTGCAGTTTTCTCTAGGAAAATTTAATGACTGTAAAATGGTTGATCTGATTCTAATTTCAATGATCACAAGGAGAAAAAGTTCTATCAGGATAGAGCTGCAGAACTTAAAGCAGAATATGTCAAGGCCTTGAAGTTAGACAAAGAAGAAAATGAACATGTGTCATTCTTAGGGACCATTTGGTAGGACTTTTGAAAAGTTAAAAACTACTTATAAGATTAAGAAATTGTTTTCGAAAGCATGTTTGAATAATTTTTAAGAATTGTTTTGTCTTGCTGAAGAGCTTTTTTATGAAGTTTAACATAACTTTCTCAAAAGTTTCTACAAGAAGCAAAAGTCTTGCCAAATGAGCTCTTAATCACTATGTTTTCTCCTCGTCGTTAATGGTGTAATGTTAATTAAAAATATGTTTAGGACGAAAAGGACTCTACAGAGAAGGAAGCAAAGGAGGAGGTAATAGTTGATGATGAATAGAGAGTTTTCCATTTTCATATTCTTGTTATAGTTAAGATGATAGGTCTCTGTTCCGCTTCCAGATTGCTATTCTGCATTGCATTTTGTTACTTGTTTAGTTATGAGAATTTCAATATGAAAGGATTATGCATTTCTCCCATTCATTCAGGCCTTGTAGCACTAGAATCAGTGAGTATGATACTGCTCCATATGTTAAATTACATAATTTAGAAGTTACATATGTAACTTGTTCTATACAATTAGCTCACTATCAATTTAAACACTCTGATTGTTGACATTCCAATCTATTCTCGAGTGCATATACACATGCATTGGTACTTCAATCACTACCACAAAATATAGTGCAACAGACAATGCTCTCGAAAAAGATTTAAGTACACAAAAAAGGGTAAAATATATTCACGAAGTATTTTCTATCATTTGACCCACTCGTCCAGTAGGATGAAAGTTGATCTTAGTGATTTGATGATGTTGAATAGAAGGACCGTTGTTCAATGGATAAAAATTACTCTAGAAATAAGTGACTCATCTTTCACAAGAGCTCATATTGATGGAAATGTTTGGCACCTCGATGTTTGCTCTCACTTGAGATTGTAGTATATTTTAGGGGTTGAACTGTTTGACCATTAAAGCAAAAAAGTGAAATTAGAGAATGAAAAGTATGATGTACACTTTGGAGTGTACAAATGACATTCCCGTTTTTGTTTTAAGAGGAATTTAATACTCAGAACTTTATGGGGATTCATCACTCTCTAAGATTGAAGAATGCATAGAATAAATAACTCACTTCTTGATCTTTTAACACCCTTTGACACTATGAACACCCCCTCCGGCAAAAGTATCTATTTGTTACTAAATCTTAGGTGCTAATGTGAATTTCATAATAATCAAAAAAGAGGTGTGCCATATCCCACACGGGTTATTTTCTTTATTTTAAGAAATTAATTATAATAAATTAAAACTGTATTGAAATCTACATAAACGACTTCATTCATTGAGTTAATTATTGTAATATTTGTTATTTTTACTAAATAAGATTTTTTAACGAAAACAGTACATGTCATTTTCTAGAAAAGAATTATAGGAGGATCAAATAGAAAAAGATAAAAACAGAGACATTAGGAGACTAGAAAAGTCCCAACTATTTTATCATAATAACTAGAAATAACATTGATAACAGTTCAGATTTTGTTTTTTTTTTTTTAGTGAAAAATACACATTGCAACTTAAAATTACAGTTAACAGCAATTATATAACTAAATGGAAGAGCAGAACTGGTTTTTTTACATAGTCAATATACAATTCCTGCCATAAAAAAAAAAAAGGTACTATAACGGTACAATTCCAACTCAAAGAACAAAATATAAGCCCCAGTGAATCATATCCAAGCAATGATAGTCCATCATTCACAAAATACTCATCCCAACTACATTCTGTAGTTTGATTTTCATGGAAACACGTTCGATTTTGACATTCCAGAAGACTGAAGAGAATGCATCGCCATTTATCACTATAAATGGCCTAGTCGCTCCTGGTAAACCACAAGAGGAAAATATTCAACCGGGGCAAAATGCTATACTTGCAATATTACAAATTCTCCTTAGACAGAGGACAGCGTGAAACTTAAAACAAGAAACCAGATTTTGCTACCAGTTTCCATTTCCGTTAAAAGGGAAGAAACGTATTTCAAACTTTAACAAGAAAAAAAGTTATATACTTTTTAAACTTAAATGTAAACTTTCTAAACTTAGCCAAGCATGCTCTTAGGAGAAACGAATCAACTATGTTCAATTATCAAACCTGCAGCATTTGCATCAACTTAGGATGTTCTTCCAGAAGCTGACAAAGTTTATCACGATCACTCAACAGAGACTGAAATCAGGTATGAAAAATAACGATCAGAATGGAGTTTATTACCAACCCGGACTAGTACATTGTATAAATTGTGCCTGAGCAATGCAAAGTATGGTACCTGAATTGCTTCTGGGGATTTAAAGTATTCCTGCAACGACATTCCAGAATCTTGTTGCTGGGATGTGCTATCCGCTTGCTGATGCTGAACTTGTGACTGCTCAACTTGTTGCGATGAATGTGCAGCATTATCCTGCTGTAGGGTCTGATAGTACATGTGGGCAGGAGAGAGTTGGGGCACTTGTAGGGGACTTTGCAACACAGACGTGCCTTGCTCCTGCGGGGAAGCGGGAATGGATGGCCGCAGATGCTGTTGTGGCGGGCGAGGAATTTGTGGTGGCTGTAGTGGCTGCAACTGAGTAAGAGGTGGTATGGAGTGAAATGGAGGAAGAGACATGGGAAGGTTTTGCGAAATACTAGGTAGGTTTTCTCCATGATGTGGAACTAAACTATTCCCATAAAAATTGATAGGTATGGAACCCGGCCTGAAATGCAAGGGTTGTACTGAATGAGGCGGGGGATAAGAAGTTAGCATCGTCCGTGATGCTGAAAGGTTGCCTAATCCTGTACCCATTGAAGGTGCAACAAGATTTTGCTGAAGCTCGGAACTACCAACAGTTTGAGTGTACATTGGAGACTGAGAATTTGGATTTTTAAATGAGGATATTGCAGAAGGGTTAGATGAATATGGAGGTGGTGTAAGAGGAAGAGGAGGTGGCAGTCTACTAGATCTGCCAGGGGAAGAATGGGACTTCCATCCGAATCTTGAATCAGGCAAAGGACTGGAAGTTGCCAGAGAAGAATTGCTAGCCAAAACAGACAGATATTCTGACTGGACCTGCAAAAGTGAGAGAAGAGGCGTTATTCAACTTGTAGGAAAGATTAACTGCAGGCTGCACATCTGCACGCAGAATTGAAAATTGAAAAAGGCTGACTTACAATGGTATCTGTAGTTTGAGATAATACAGGTGAGACTGTTGGTGGAGGTGGCATTGGAGGCAAAGGTGGCTGATTTAATGGATTTTTTTTATCGTAGAATCCTTGAGAACCACCACCACTTAAAGGTACAGTTCCACTTTGTGGGAAATTTGCTTGCGAATAGAAGGCAGGAGGCCTAGAGCCAAAAGCTAATTGTCCAGTTGAAGAGGGAGCGTTTGCATAGACTTGAGTAGAAATTCCAGAACCACTAGCTCCAGCAGGAGATTCAATCCTAGGTGTTTGGACTGGAAAACTCTTCACGTCCTCTGACTGATCAGGAAATTTTCTACCCGAAGAAATGCTTGGTTCTCGAGTCAATGGCATCTCTGGACGAGATGCAGACATTCTTGTAGAAAATTCACTTGGCATATTTTCATCCATATTCGAAGCTAATGGTGTACTCAAGCGAGAAAACTGACTACCTTCATTCACATCAGCATCTGTCTCCTCAACTACTGAATGAGGAGAACTATGCTTGACTACAACAGATGGAGACTGCTGTAGATGGGCATCCGGTTGAGGAAACATCAGTTTATCATCAGGTTCAGATTCAGATTCCTCGGCATCAAATACAATATCAATTCCCTGTAGATCATCATCAAGATCAGGTTTCAACTTCGGAGGTTTACTGAGCTTCTCAGCATCTGCGTTGTTATCCGGTACTGTTGCTTGCACCTGTGCTGTTGTCTCGGTACCTGTGGATCCCACAGAATTTTGGCGCTCCCTCTGTCTGGCCATGAATTCGTCCACATGGATAGATGGTGGTCTCCCACTTGTAGATCCTATCCGTGGGACAGCAATTACATTAGAATTTGTACCATCAGCATTTCTCTCTCTCGCAACATAGTCATCCACGTGCATAGAAGGAGGCCTGCTAGTATTTGGCTTACGTTGTCGAAAGGTATCCCTACGAGTAGGGCCAGAGGGGGCAGCAACAGGTACCGATCCCTTAGAGAATGTACTTTGTGTGATGGCCTCAGCTGCAGCATTGTCCCCTCTGGCACGCCTATTTGGTCCCTCCAATGACGAGATCTTTCTTTTTGCAGGAAGACCGGTCTGTGCAAGTCTATCACGCAGAGTTTCAGGATATTCCCAAAAAAAATTGTCTCCAAATTCATCCAAGCTGTAATCCTCCATCCGTTCTATGCTACTGTTTGCAATTTTATGCACCCTCAGAGGAACTGGAGCAACAACTAATGAGCTTGGGAGACTGGCAATTGTAACATCCTCATTCAATGTATCAGTTGACTTTTGCAACAGAAGTATTAAAGAGTTTGCAGACTCCTTAACCTGCACTTCCATTACAGCATAATTAAGAGAAACAAGGGAAGGAGCTAAAATAAGGGAAGGAAAATGAGAAACTGTACCTCGTACAGAGTAGGGGGCACATCCCCTGCAGCTGAATATGTATCATTGCTTATCTCTGACTCTAACAGATTTGCAAACTCCTCGATCTGGTTCATGCTCTCTTCAATAAAACCATCTACAGAACTCTCATTCTTAATTCTGAAAAAGAACTTGATAGCAGCCACCCTCTCCAAATTGAAGCTAAAAAGAAACAAAACAGTTTGCAATTTATTTCATGCTATATTGAGAAAATCAATTTTCTAAATCCTACCTTGTAGAAGTTGATTGACAAAATTAAATTAATAAAAGAAAATCTAGTATTATGAAAATGAAACGAGTTGGCCAATAGAAATGAAAATATATTTCATAGATAGAAAGTTGAGATACTCTAGATAAAATCACATGATGAGACAATAGAAAAGAAGCTCCTAGATGACCTCACTGTATTAATGGAGAAATGTGTGTGGTTGTTGCTAATAACAAGGATAAAGATTTCACAGCAAACACAAATTTTACCTTACAGGATAGAGTATCAGAAAACCCCTTACACAAATTTCAACATGTCCAATCTCAAGCCCACATAAACTATAGTTGCAACAGGTTGACAGCCAATATAAAATTCACATATATAATATAACATGAAAGCCTTCACAGATTTTTCTTGGAGCGTCTACTACTAGAGATGCACCACATCAGATGCATGTAGTCAAAGTGGCTAGCAAGGGTGTAAAGCATAAGCAATGTGGCACATCAAAATGCAAAGGTTTCAAGGAGTAAGCATTGGTTCCCAAGCGCTAATGCTAGAGGTGTAAAGAAGTTAATGCAAGATATAGAATAGGGTAGAGTAGAAATTTCAAATTCCAAGAAACAATAAAATCCTTAGAACCAGTACATCTACTGATAGGAGGAACCTTATAACATGCACACAGATGTATGAAAAGGAGAGAAGCTGATACAGGATGCGGGATAGAAACTTTGGTATATGGGAAGGAAAGAAATAGAAATATTTTAGAAACAATAACTTTTTTTTTTGATAAATAAAGGATAATACCTAGAAAATGTATTATCAATTTAGACAAGACAGAAACGATATAAAATTAGGCAGCCCTTCTATATGATTAG
>CAIGRN010116142.1:0-14629 GCA_903798345.1 Fraxinus anomala
AACGTGTCGATAACGTGTCGTGTCTGTACTTTTTTTAAAAATCGCGTGTCGACGTATCCGACACGTATCGTGTCGGACACACGTATCCGTGTCGGTGCATCATAGTTTTTAATTATGTGCATTTGAAGTGATAACTTGAAAGCTTGAAAACATTTCATCATATTCTTGGACAATTGTGTATGGCTCCACAATTGTGTAGGGAGTGAAATAAGAACTGGAAAAGTATGCAAGCATATATTTATTGCTTTTTTTAGTATGTGTCTCTGCTTGTTCATGTTACCCCGTTATGGTTGGTTCTTGTTCCCCTCTCTCTGCTTACTCTTTCCCATAAGAGACTAAGTGGTGAGCTTGAACCCCCAGTTTCCACCCTTCCTGAAGCTTCTGTTATTGACAATGAGGTGAGTTTGCATTTTTAGTAGACATTTTCTTACTGAATTTAATTTTTTATTTTCATTTAATTTCTCTTATAGCTATGAAGGATTTTTATTTCATGAATGTGAAGATTTATATTGACTACCGAGTTAGATTTTTGTAGATGTACTTTAGAATATGAAGGTTTTATGTTAAGTATAAGAAGGAACATAGACTGCTTTTCTTAAAATTTTGACATTGTCAGACAATCTTTGTGTTTGCTTGGGAGTTTTGGGTACTAGTTATTATATTTTTCTAACTTATCGAATTTGGCGTTTGTGAGGGGTCTAGTTTTGGGTGGATTTTAGTAGCATTTTATAAAACAGTCAAACTCATATTTGAGAGTTTATTATTCAGTGGTTTTGAATTTTTTTAAAAAGAATAAAATTCATACATGTCAATATATAAAAAAATGTAGGTAATTGTAAACAATACAGAGTAAATGTGTACATCACACCTCTAAATTTAATATGGCTTTACATATTTTGTCCAATCATTTCCTATTGTGTATGGATAACCTTTTGAAAAATTGTTGTTGCTTTGGAAAACCTTTTACATACCAGTCATTTTCTATTGGATGATAAGATGTAAACAAACGAATATAATTGTGAAGCTAATTTTCGTGAGTAGGTACATCTAAGCTCTTTCTGCAAAATACTTATTAAGAGATAACATTCATTCATCAGTTTTGAATAAAATACAAGTCACAAAATAATTGTTTTTATATATGAACTCAATTATTTGCCGCATTTCGAAGCATCTTCATTAACGTGCTTTTGCGATGGAGAGAGAGATTTATTTGAAGAGGAATTTCTTTTCTTTTTGTCCAAGCATCATTCCTTTTTCGGGTAGATTTGGATATAATTGTTTTAGCGGGTAAAATTGGAAGAAAATTTGAAAAAGGCCCAAAATAATTGATTTGGTGGATTGAGAAATGATGATTTTTTAGTAGGTAGGAGAAATAAGTAAATTAGATTGGAAATGTTTGGTGGTTTATGCAAAGCATATTTTGTAGGATTAAAAAATGGCAGTAATTTTAAATTGAACAAGATAATTGAAGGAGAAAAATAGAATTTATTAAAAATAGATTTTACAAAATGGGTGAAGGATTATTACAATGGCTGAAGGTTTATAATGGAGCAAGCTCGAGGCTTTTTCACTTATACACATTTGAATCCGACATCACATATTTATAAGCCTCCAATGTCGGTTGCTGAGTCCCTAGATGATTCTACATTTTTACTTATTAATTTTGCTTTCTTCCCAAGCAAATCTAGAGAATTCTAATATTTTATTATTTTTCCTTGCCGCCTAAGATACTCCAGTTTGTTCTAAAAATAGGCATCACTAATTTGATCTCTTCCTTGATGTTTATTTCGGTAACTCCAATCATTTCTCGTAGTAAGTCGCACTTTGCTTGTGGTAGCCCCTTCGTAAATATATCTGCTAATTGTTCTTCAGTTTTGCAATATTTGAGCTCTATCTCTTTATTTGCTTTAGCCTCTCCGATAAAGTGATACTCGATGCTAATGTGTTTAGTTCTGCTGTGAAATACGGGGTTCTTGGCCATTGCTATTGTAGACTTGTTGTCGTAGTAAATCTCTACAGCTTCATCTTGTGGCTCTTCCATGTCTTCAAATATGTGCTTTAACTATATAGCTTGACTCGTTGCCATTCTTGCTGTAATATACTCTGCTTCAACAGTTGATTGTGCAATTGTTGCTTGTTTCTTTGATGTCTAAGAAATATTCCTGAACCAAGTGTGAATGCATAACCTGATGTGATTTTCATATCATCTACTCATCCTGCCCAATCGTTGTCAGAATATCCATGTTGCCTCGAGTCAGGTGTAGATTGATACCATATTTCATAGTATTTTGTTCCTTGGAGATATCTTAGTATTCGCTTTGTAGCTCCATAGTGAACTTGACTTGGATTCTGCATGAATCTTGAAAGTAGGCTGGTTGCATACATAATGTCTGGCGTTGTAGCTATGAGATAAAGTAAACTTCCAATTAGGCTTCGAAATTGTGAACTGTCTACTTTAAAGTACCGTCTTCTTTTTTAAGTGATTTGCTAGCTAGAGGTCTTGCTATAGTCTTGCAACCTTCCATCTTGAACTTCCTTATAACATTATTGGTATACTTCTTCTGAGCAAGGAAGATCCCATCTTCACATTGAGTTATCTCGATTCCAAGAAAGTAGTGCATCAATCCTAGATCAGTCATCTCGAACGTTTTCATCACGTCTTTCTTGAATTTCTTGATCATCTTTTCATCATTTCCTGTATAGATGAGATCATCAACATATAAAGAGATTATAAGTGTACTGTTTGTACCTTGATTTTTGATGTATAGAGTTAGTTTACTTTTGCTCTTCCTGAATCCTTGCTTACTGAAGTAATTATAGATTCTGCAGTACCAAGCTCACGGAGCTTGCTTTATAGTGCCTTCCTTAGTTTGAGAACTTTATCTTCTTTACCTTGTACCACTTACCCTTGAGGTTGCTCTACATAAATTTCCTCTTTAAGATAGTCGTTGAGAAATGTTGATATACTGTTTGTACCTTGATTTTTTATGTATAGAGTTAGTTTACTTTTGCTCTTCCTGAATCCTTGCTTACTGAAGTAATTACAGATTTTGCAGTACCAAGCTCACGGAGCTTACTTTATAGTGCCTTCCTTAGTTTGAGAACTTTATCTTCTTTACCTTGTACCACTTACCCTTGAGGTTGCTCTACATAAATTTCCTCTTCAAGATAGTCGTTGAGAAATGTTGATTTGACGTATAGTTGGTAAATCTTCCACTTCTTCAGTGCGGCGAATGCAATCAACGCCCTAATAGTGTCAATACATGCAATTGGAGCAAATGTGTCAATGTAGTTGATGCCAAACTGCTGTGAGTATCCTTTGGCGACTAGTCTTGCGTTGTTTTTTGAATTGAGCCATCAACGTTAAGTTTGATCTTGTAGACCCACTTAACTCCTATAACTTCTTTATCTTAAGGAAGATGTACAAGCTCCCAAGTGTCATTTTCTCGATCATTTTTATTTTTTCGTCCATAGCTTTTCTCCATTCGGTTGTTTTGAAACTGCTTCATAGCTTTCAGGTTCAATGATCATTACGTTGCAGCTTTGGTATATTTCTAATAATCTTCATATTTTCCTAGGCGACGATTCTGGTTAGTCAATTGGTTCTATCATTGCTTACTGTGGAGACTCTGGCTCCTCAACGTCACCCCCATGTTTTTGTGGTTGTGTTGGGATGCTGAAAGCTTTTCGTTTTACTTAACCAATCTCCCAGTTGTAGGCGGCATCTTCATAAAACTTAATGTCCCAACTTATAATTAGCTTCTTTGTTCTTAGGTTATATACTCGATAGCCTTTAGATTGAGTTCTATAACCTAGGAAGATTCATTTTTTGTGTCTTCTAACCTCTTTTTTCTTGTAGAATGTATGTAGTAGATGCAGCTGAAAACTCTAAGATTCTTTGCTAATGGTTTTCGTTCGCTCCATGCTTCAGCTGGTGTTTTGTTTTGCACTGCTTTGGTCGGACATCGATTTAATAAGTAGACTGCAGTGCTTACTGCTTCTGCCTAAAAAGTTTTTGGAAAATTTTTCTCCGTTAGCATAGCTCTAGCTATCTCCATTAGTGTTCTGTTTTTCTTTCTGGCTCACCATTTTATTCAGGTGCGTATTCAATGGTGAGTTAATGCTCAATTCCTTCATCTTCAAAAAACTTGTTGAATTCATTTGATGTGTATTCTTTACTTCTGTCGTTTCTGGTTGTCTTGATATTATGACAACTTTGCTTTTCAACATAGCTTTTGAACTTTTTGAAAATCTCAAAAACTTGGGATTTCTCGCGCAAAAAGTATACCTATGTCATTCTAGTGTAATCATCTATAAAGAGAATGAAGTACATGTTTTGCTCATGTGATGGAGTGAGCATACGACTGCATATACCTGTGTGTATCAACTCCAACGGCTCTTTGGCTCTCCAGGATTTTCTGGACGGAAATGGTTGATGATATTTCTTGAGCAAACATCCTTCGCAAACTGCATCAATCTCCTTTATGACTGGTAGATCTCTTATCATGCTCTTTTGCTGATGGATCTTCAACCCGTGGAAGTGAAAGTGTCCATATCTTCTGTGCCACAGCCAAGACTCGTCCACTTGCACCTTCATTGCCGCATTATTTGCATATCTCCATTGGATTGGGAAGCATTTGTTTTCACGCTTTTTGACATTTGCAATTATAAGGGATTTATCTTTCTTGTCATAGATCGTGCAAAACTCTCCTTCAAAATGTAAACTGTATCCTTTCTCCATCATCTGACCCACACTTAGTAGATTTTGATCTATTATAGGGACCAAGAGAACTTCATTGATGTATCTCTTGCCCTTTTTGTATCAACGACAATAGTGTCTTTGCCTATTGCCTCTATGAAATTTCCATTGCCAATTTTGATTTTTGTTTTTATTTTATCAAAACTGCAAGAAATACTTTCATCTTTCATCTTGTGAAAACTGCAGCCATTGTCTAGATACCACATATCTAATTTCACTTCAGATGCATTCTTGTTGGAGGCATAAAATAGATATTCTTCTATATCCTTTTCTTCATATAAATTAGCTTGATGATTTTGTTTAAAACAACAATTTTTCTTCATGCCCAAATTTTTTAATCTACGGCACTGTGGTTTTCCTTTAAACCAACAATCCTTTTCCAAATGAAGGAGGAAAATATAATTTATTAAAAATAGATTTTACAAAGTGGATGAAGGATTATTACAATGGCTGAAGGTTTATAATGGAGCAGGCTGGAGGCTTTTTCACTTATACACATTTGAATCCAACATCACATATTTATAAACCTCCAATGTCGGTTGCCAAGTCTGTAGATAATTCTACTTTTTTATTTATTAATTTTGCTTGCTTCCCAAGCAAATCTAGAGAATTCTAATATTTTATTATTTTTCCTTGCTGCCCAAGATACTCTAGTTTATTCTAGAAAATGGCATATCTAATTTTATCAAGAAATACAATCCAAAGTATACTACACCTGTATTGGATGGTTTTTATCAACTTGTCATTAATGATGCCACCCAAAAATAGGCAAAACCAGTGGAAAAAACCAGCAAGCAGTCCCTAAAATATACATATGTCCTGCCTCTCTTTTTGTGGATGTTGGGACTGGGTTACTCATAGTGCCAGCAGCAGGCGCCTTGGTAGAGGTTGTGATTGGAAGATATTGGGGAACTTTACCACCATTAAATTGTTCTCTCTTTTGTGGCTAGTTACAAAACTGCGGATACTTAGGAATGGATGTGGTTATGTTCAAGTTTTTGAGGCTGGGTGATGCTGGTGCTGAGCTGGGACAGTGGAAATAAAGAGAATTGTTACTACATAATTGGATGACAGAGTGCATGTGAAATTGGAAAATTATGTAGAATCGAATGTCCTAAAGCTGATCCAAATTAATTCAAATGAGATGGATGAAGTATCTTTTACAATAGACTTCATCTTTTTTACCATCAAAATCCTACCACCAGAAACTGAGAAATTAAAAATTCTTGACACATTAATTAAACCTAGATGTCATTGTTTGGAGAAGAAACAAATGTTGCAACCATTATTTCCTCTAATTTCGTTTGCATGGTAGTAGAAGAATGCACTTATTGCATGTTTGGCAAAGCTTAAATTGTCAATAATACTCTTTATCTACACTTTTCGTAATATTATCTTCTTATTATCCACACATTCTATAGTTCCCACAACTTAACTTACGTTAAACACACAAGTACTTCGTGTTAGAGATGGTTTTAATAAAATGAGGAATTTGATGGTTTTCATGATTTTGCACAAGAAATGTTTATAAGCAAAATCTGACGTATACACGTAAGAAACTTTATATTCTTTAGAGAGATTAGAGAGTGGGATTACTGAAGACTGGTCTCGCTGTATTACTTCTCTTATTTTGCCTATTCGTTGTCTAAATTCTTCCTGTGCCTACTGAACAAGCCATGCAACTATCCATGTCTTTACATAGTTAAGTAAGTTTTGAGTTGAGGATTATTATATACCACTGATAATATACGCCACTTTCCTCCATTTGGAAATATTAAATGCACATTGGTGAAATTTTTTTCCTCTTGTTTCTCCATACATGGACAATGAGAAACAACAGTAAGTGGTTTATGCCATTTATCTCTCCAATTATGAAATTATTCTAACCTCTTGTTCCCACAAATAAGAGATCTGTCAGAAAACAAATACTTGTTTTCTACTTAATGTCTTTAGTTAATAGTTTCACATCTAAATTACTTGTGTAACTATTTGTACTTTTTTTTTTTTGCTTTCAGTGTACTCCATACTTATGTGCAAACATGTGGAATTACTTGTGCACGTTATGCCAGACGCATGTACATAAAAATTGGTGTATGGCATGCAGTTTCAACATTTATATAAATTACGCAGGGAAATGGCTATGAAGGATCAGGATCAGTACCAGGCAGGGCTAGAAGAGATGCAGCTACTCCTGCCTTGCAAGGTTGGCATGCACATCATCCTTGTGATTATGGTGAGGTTGGGGAGCCAATTGTAAAGGTACGCAGGAATCTATATCTTTTAACTCATCTTCTGAGTCTGTCTGATAGCATAATACAGTGCTTGATTTCTATTCTGCTATTTTCTGTTAATAATATTTTGACAGGACAAGTATCCAAAAAAAAAAATAAAAAATGGCAAAGAGAAAAATCTCAAAAGTATTGGTAAGGTCATCTAAAATTTCTAATATATAAGCACCATTTTATTTCAACATCTTTGAAATTGTATAAAATGAAATTGTAAGATTTTTCAGTCTGGAACTAACATATATGTGCAAGTTCTGTTAGTATCAGTCTTTCATGAAAATTAGTATGTATAGTTTTTGACTTGGAATTGAGACCTCAACTTTCTTTCATTTGCCACAAATCCTCTTAAGGGTTTTGTTCTAATTTTTGGCTAGATATGTATCATGCTTGTTTTAGGTCTTGTCCTTGTTTAAATGATCTCAATATCCTTGTTGGATGCCTCAAAATAATCTGGCAGGTGACCCGTCTATAAGGTAGATTGTTGGAAAGTTATGCTCAACTTCTGTGTTTCTTGCTTTAATATAAATATTAGTTGTAGCAACAATGATTACTGTAGTAACACGAGCATATGACATGCTAATTCGTTACTCGGTCTCTATCTGACCACCAGAACCTTCTGAAAATATAAAATCAGATAAAATCAATGGGAGGGAGAAGTGTGCTTGTTATAGGAATGACAAAAGACTAACAAAAAAGACGCTGGTTCATACTGGAACTCATAGAGGATGCTTTCCAGTTCCATAATATGTTATGAGTGATGGCAATGAATATGGAGATACTGAGGATTTATAAGGTCCTGAGAAGGTATCCCTAAATCTAATGACAATAGGACTAGTGTCATTAATAAATTAGAAAAACACCGCAAAACTAATCCTTATTCCCAATAAATTTGGTTTACCATATGAATCCTGTTTCAGGAAATAGAAGATCCGAAGGAATCATATCTTTAGTAATTACAATATGTCATGTATGTTTTGGTCTACACCTTCGTCTTCTAACTTGATGTATCGAGCTGCTTCATTCTTGTGATTGAGTCTATGCAAGACATGAGCTTGTTGTCTCTTAGTTCATCCTCGGTTGGTGATACCTCCACTTCCTGGAAATAAAAGATTAAGAAGAGCTATATCAGCTAGAAAAGCAAAAAATTGGAAGAACTCATAGCTTATGATGAGAATAGCTTTACTAAAACTGAATTCTGTCTTGTAACACATAATGTTGAAGTTTTAAAGAACTCCACTCATCAGAAAAACAAATCATCTCTATTTAGAAAGGTGCATATATATATATATATACACACGAGGTATGAAGAATGCACAATCTTAATGAGGTGGTGCATCCCTGTTGGACATATGTCAAATACTGAGACGTCTTGGAGACTCAAGTATTTGTTTGGCACCATGTGACATGTTCTTTGTTATGTATAAATCTTTTAAATTTCTGAAATTTTAGGGACACTTCTCAGAATTGCTTCGCGTGTAAAGTTGTGACGCACATCCTATATTGTTCATATTCTTTATATTTCTAACACACGAGGAACATCTTAGCCTATCAAGGACACATGAAGCGCCATTTTGTAAATTTTGGAATATAAAATTAGCAGAATAAGATATAGTCCGATTAAAAGATTACACTATAAGAGAGGTGCTGATTTTATTTAAAAATATAAAAGCATAAAGATAAAGATATGATATAAATAAATTATTTTAAAGAATTTATATTGATGTGTTGGTATCAGAGAAGCTATGAGACTACTTGTTCAAGCCACGGTGGACGATACATTGATCACGACAAGCAAATAGACAAATTTTATGTTGGGCATGAGAGATGAAACGAAATGAAGCAACTTGATTCAAGTAATAGACGGAGAACTTGGACGAAACAACTATGCGACCGCATAGTTGTGACCATGCCCCTTTACTGAGCCCACGGGGGAAGGCCTCATATGATCTATGCATAGAATTACACTATGTGGCCGCATAGTGTATTTTCGGCAGCGAATTTTTCAAATTTCGTGCAATATTCTATTTTAGTTAAAACTCTATTTTGTGATATTTTTTATTATTTTTTAGAGTATAATTCCGTTTTTACTAGAGTTTAGGGATTCTATATAAATATGATTATTATTTTCATTACAAAATACAAATTTTTTGAGAGATTTATTACAATGCATTATTGTTTTCTTCTTGTTCTTCATCAAATTAATTCTGAACTTATCAAAATTATTTCTTATGACATTCAAACAAACCAAGTGAGATTCTTGAGTCTTGTAATCCCAGGCTCAACGCATTGTAGGTGATTGTGTTGGTTCAATATTTTTTGAATCAAGCTTAAACATTGATTATTGGCTTTCTTGTGATTGAATCAATCTTGTGTAGGTTTTGTAGCTTCAATTGTTATGTGGGTTCACATCAGTTGGTATCACAGCAAGGCTCCAAAAATCAAAGTTATTTCATTTTTTTTTCTTTTGTTTGAGTCTTTATTTTTCATTTTCCTTGTTTTTCTCACTCTTCAATTTTTTCGCCTCCAAGCCATAAAATTTTGAAACTTGTTTGTGTGTTAATTTAGCATCCAAATTAGTTTTTGTTTCTTTTGTTGGTATCTAGTTGAATTTTTCGAGTAAAAAAAATTGCTAGTAGCATACAATTTCATTTTTTTGAGTTAAAAAAAATTAAATTCAAAAGTGTCTAATTCAAATTCAAGGAATACCTTCTTAAATTTTTCCTTAATGTTTCATTTAAAGTGCCAATTCCTATTTTTTGAGTCATTCTAAAGTCAATTTTTCTTACTCAAATCTTTGTTTGAAACACTTTAAGGATTGAATTTTGATTGAGATCGAATTAGTTCTTTGAAGCGCGTGCAAGAAAACATTGAGTGGAAAAAGACGAGACTTGTGAGACTAATAAAAGGAAAAAGCCAATTTAAGTGATACACGAATGTATACACAGGAGGCAAATATTAAATTAGATTTAGGATGTCGAATAGAGACGAGTCTACTTCAAGCTTAACGTAAGGAGGCAAAGAAGGTGAGATCATAGAACGGATTTTGTTGGTGAATGTAAAGGGGATATTGACATTAACGAAAATGCATTGGTAGATGTGGAATTAGGAAAAATGAGAGATAGAGGAGTTAGGCATGAAAAGAGGGGTAGAGATCTTGTTGGAGATGGTGTTGATCGAAATATGAGCAATATCAAAATGATAATTCCTTCATTCAAAGGAAGGAGTGATCCGGAAGTAGACTTAGAGTGGGAAAATAAAGTAGAGTTCATATTTGATTGCCACAACTATTCGAAGGAAAATAAGGTAAAGATTGCGGTAATTGAATTTATCGATTATGCTATCATTTTGTGGGATCAAGTAATAACGTCTAGGAGGAGAAATCGTGAGAGGCCTATTAATACGTGGGAAGAATTGAAGGTTATCACGCGGAAAATGTTCGTGCCTAATCATTATTATAGAGAGTTTCATGAAAAATTGCAAAGCTATGTTCTAGGAGTGTGGGGATTATCACAAGAAGATGGAGATTGCTATGATTAGAAGGAATCTTGAGGAGGATAGGAAGGCCACCATAGCCCAGTTTTTGAATTGTTTGAATAGAGAGATAGCTAATGTGGTAGAGTTGCAACATTATGTAGAGTTGGAAGACATGCTACATGTAGCTATGAATGTGGAAAGGTAATTGAAGAGGAAGTGGACAATTAGATATTTGTCAGGTTCTTCGGATTCTAACTCTTTTTAGAAACTGAAGTGGGATAACAATAAAGGTAATGTATCTATTTCAAAAGGTAGGACTAAACTACCGAAGGGAATAGAGGAAGTTACCAGCAAAACTACACCCAAGACGGATTCCCAACCCTCTAAGAATCAGGATATCAAATACTTTAAGTGCTTGGGAATGGGACACATTGCTTTTCAATGTCCAAACAAAAGGGTTATGATCTTGCACGATAATGGAGAAGTGGTGAGTAATAGTGAGGGTGAATATGATGACATGCTGGAATTGGAAGATGCTAGCGATGGTGAGAAAATGGAGTATGCAGTGGGAGAGCTATTGGTTACACGGTGAGCTCTTAGTGTTCAAATCAAAGTGGATGATTTGGAGCAACAAAGGAGGAACATATTTCATACGAGATGTCATATTAACAATAAAGTATGTAGTATGATTATTTATGGGGATAGTAGTATCAATGTGGCTAATACTACACTTGTTGAAAAATTGGGATTAATTATGCTAAAACATCCTAGACCTTACAAATTGCAATGGTTGAATAAATGTGGAGATGTTAAGGTGAATAGGCGAGTGTTGATGAGTTTCTCAATTGGACGGTATCATGATGAAGTGATGTAGTTCTTATGCATGTTAGTCATATTTTGTTGTAGAGACCATGTCAATATGATAAAAAGATGATTCATGATGGGTACAAAGATATGTATAGCTTTACTAAGGATGGGACATCTATTACTATAGCGCTATTGACACCATAACAAGTGTATGTAGATCAAATCTAATTGAAAAGTGAGGAAGAAAAAAGATTAAGAGAAAAATGAAGTGAGATTGATCTTTCACAAGAAGAGAGTAAAAGAGAAAATAGTGAGGTGACTAATTGTAAGAAAAAAGAGTAAAGTTACAAGAGAGTAAAGATAAAACGTTTTATGAGAGGAGAGAAAAGTCGAAAGTGAATTGTTTTGCAAAAGGAGGTGAGTTGAAGAGGGTAGTAGTTGAGAATCGACATATGATCTTGTTGGTTTATAAGGTGTTACTCCTTAATATTGAGGAATCTAATACACCTCTCCCTAGTTTGGCAACTTCTTTGTTGCAGGAATTTGATGACGTGTTCTCGAAGGACATGCCTGGTGGACTACCACCCCTTCGAGGCATTGAACATCAAATTGATTTCGTACCTAGAGCTATCATTCCAAACAAGTCAGTTTATCTGAGTAATCCTGAGGAGAATAAGGAACTTGAAAGGCAAGTGGAAGGATTGATGATCAAAGGGTATGTGAGAGAGAGTATGAGTACAAGTGCCATGCTACTTATGCCAAAGAAAGATGAAACTTGGAGGATGTGTGTACACTGCAGGGCCATCAATAATATAATGGTAAAATATCGTTATCATATTCATTGGTTAGATGATATGTTAGATTAATTACATGGATCATGCATATTTAATAAAATTTATATTAAGAGCAGTTATCATCAAATTAGGATAAGGGAATGTGATGAATGGAAAATCCCTTTTAAAACTAAATATGGGCTGTATGAACGGTGTCATTTGGACTTACTAATGCACTTAGCACATTTATGAGATCAATGAATCATGTTTTATGTGCATTCATATATAAATTCGTAGTAATTTACTTTGATGATATCTTGGTATATAATAACGATCTAAATGAACATATAGGGCATTAAAGATGTGCGCTTGTGGTCTAAGGCAAGAACGATTGGTAGAGTAGACCTTTGTATGTGTTATGGTATTTAAAGTTGTTGCTTCAGTTTCCTTATATATTATTTCTAAAAATGTTGGGAATTTTGTGTCAAAATAGCAAACTTGTCTGGAACTTTTAGCAAAACTGGCTTTAAGAATGGATTGGTTGTTTGCATTTTAGTTATTGCATATGTGTTTGTTTCTTAGTTACTAAATACACGCCTTTCCCCAATTCTTCTTTTTCTCCTATCGCTCTCTTTTGCATTGCCTTTTTATATTTTGCCAAGGTGGTTACACTGATTGGGTGAGATCAACATACGCCAAACTGTACGTTTCTGTTTAACTCTACAACTATTATCACTATTCCTTTTGTCTCCTCACAATTATAACTGTTGGAGGACAATTTAGACAATCATTGGTTTTATTTGTGTAGAATGATTTGTTGATCTATGCTCGATCTTATGTTTTGATTATAACAAACAAAGTATGTTTATCTCTAATATTTATATTCGAGTCTTCATTGTTACATGTTGCAGACTTAATCCAATTTGAGACAAAAAGATTTGAAGAAAGTTGTCGATCAAGAAAGCTCAAGATGAAAATCGATCATACAATTGAGCACTCACGCCAAAACAAATGGAGATAAATTTTGTGTCATTTCAAAATTGAGCACTCGCGCCAAATCAATCGAAGATATTAGAACTAGATGTTTTAGCTCGTTTGTAAAGGTAAAACACTTTAATTCTTAGCAATGACACAATGAAAGTTCAAGTGAAGGATTTTGATGCACAAGAAAAATTCAATTCGTAAAAGAAAAATTCNGTAAAACACTTTAATTCTTAGCAATGACACAATGAAAGTTCAAGTGAAGGATTTTGATGCACAAGAAAAATTCAATTCGTAAAAGAAAAATTCAATTCGTAAAACGTTTTTGCAAGAAAAATATTTTCTTTTAAGATAGGTAAGAATTATGACTTAATTTTCGATCATACTAAGCATTACTTACCTTGAAGTGTTAAGTAAATATGTCAAGCAAAAAATTACAAAGTTGCAAACAAAACAAGAAAAATAGACCAGAAAACTAAAACTCTCTACGAGTTTTGGAAAAATAGAATTATCAATATTAGTTACTTTAAAGTTTTTGGTTGCAAATGTTTTATATTGAATACAAAAGATAATTTGGGAAAGTTCGATTCAAAATCCGATATTGGTATTTTTCTAGGATATTTATCGACTAGCAAAGCTTATAGAGTATTTAACAAAAGAACTCTAGTTATTGAATAATCCATGCATGTCACATTTGATGAGATTAACTCACTTGATTGTGAGAAAGGTATTGATGATGATGTAGATTTGAAAACTTCATTTGAACAAATGAATATTCAAGACCAAAACAAGGAAGTGCCTAATGAAAAACAAACGAAAGAGCACAAAGTTCAAGAAAGTGAAGAAAAATCAACCGAGATTCAAAGTGATCCTCCGCTACTAAAGGAATGAAAGTTTGTTCCATCTCATCCAAAAGAATTAATAATAGGCAATCCATCTAAAGGTATACCACTAGAACCTCTCTTAGAAATTATCTTGGTAGTTGTGCATTCATTTCGCCAGTTGAACCTAAATGTTTTTAAGAAATCGAGTTTGATGAATTTTGATTAGAATGCAAAAAGAACTAAATGAATTTGAAAGAAATTATGTTTGAGATTTAGTTGCTAGACCAAATGATCAAACCATCATCGGTACCAAATGGATTTTTAGAAATAAACGTGATGAAAACAGATAATTGTGCGCAACAAGGCTAGATTAGTGGCACAAGGCTATAATCAAGAAGAATGCATCGATTTTGAAAAAACATTTGCACATGTAGCTAGATTAGAATCCATTCGCATAATTCTTGCATTTACTTGTTATAAAAAAAATTATCTTTATAAAATGGATGTCACAAGTGCTTTTCTTAACGATTTTATTCAAGAAGAAGTGTTTGTTGAACAACCACCCGGTTTAAAAATCACAATTATTCGGACTATGTTTTCAAATTTTGAAGAGCTCTCTATGGTCTAAAACAAGTTCCTAGGGTTTGGTACAAACGATTGAGCAAATTTCTAATTTCAAATGATTTTTTCAATTGGAAAAGCGGATATCACTCTTTTCGTCAAAAC
>CAIGRN010116151.1:0-12142 GCA_903798345.1 Fraxinus anomala
TGGTCCACGTGGGCTAACTGTTTACACATCTGTCAGCGTGGCACATCTGCTAACGTGACAATTATCGATGCCTTGAATTTTGACGATGTGGTAACGGTGGTAACACGTTGTATCATTGAACAACTATTCCACTTTTGAGCCCACCAGTGTAGCATTATTCATTGGATACCGTATAATTTTTAGATAACATTGTTAAAAGTCAATTCTACAAATAGTATCAAAGATTAGATCATGAATTCGAGTCAAAAGATCATCACTTTGATGAGCAATGATGCTGCTTATAAGCTCACAATTTGGTCACTCAACTGATGATGGTCGATCGTCATAAAATATTTAACGTCCTTTATTAGATACCATTTGATTTTTCCAATGAAGTAGTTAAAATTCGATTCTATAACATAGTTTTGAAATTCAAATACAAAAATTGGTTCATATTTTTCAATTTTTAGTTTAGAATGGAATTAGACATAAACCATCGAGAAAATCTTATGGAAAATTTTATTCAACTTTTGACTAAATTGTTCGAAAACTTAAGATTAGGAATTGATCATTGTGGACTTTGTCGGGAGTTGTAACTAAGAAGAATTATGTGGCTAACCTAATTGCAAGTTTTAATAAAGCTTAGTTCTAAATTCCAAACCGTATCCTAGAAAAAGTAAACAACTTTTGCCGGCTTCCTCGAAATATAACAAAGCACACTCAAACAAGGAGTCAGAAAGACCCAACTTTTATCACTTTCCTTTTGGGCTAAATTTAAAGATGGTCCTTAAAGTTACAGATAAATTCTAAGCTGATCTTCAAAATTAATTGTTATTCCAAATCAGTCTTAGGGTCCATTTGATTGGTTCAAATTCCGTAGAAAATGTTACATCCGAGTAATTCAATTTCTACTTTGACTATTTGATACGAAAGTAGAGATGAAGTTCGAATTTCAAGTTACAATCACTTTAAACTTTTTTTTTTTTTTGCCAATTTCATAAAAAATACATTTCTATGGGGTATTTGAATTTTTATTTTCCAACTTATATGGTATTGAAACGTCTTCCCACATTTACTAATCAAACGGATTCTTAAAGTTTCTTAACATTTCCAATATGGTCAATTCGTTAGCAAGATTAATGTCAAATCCTACGTATAAGTTATCAATATCACAATGTACTAGTTCATTGTTAAATAATTTCGATGTTAGCCTCAATAGTCGCTTTGTCAACTTTTTTGGAACAATTTAGGCTTGCAAGGAAATATAAAATTAGGAAGCTTTAGTGACTAATTTGAAATAAATTCAGTTTTAAAGATCAACCTGAAGTATTTCTGAAACTTTAGGGACCAAATACTTTTTCTTCCCCTAAATATTGAATCGATTCTCCGAGGACAATATCCATTTCTTCTTTTTGCTCAACTTTTCTGTACAAGAAAGGTAAAGTCAGTAGCTAAAGTGTAATATTCTGATAAACGAATACTACACTTTTATGATACACTAATTTTTGCCTCGTGCAATGCATAGATTGTATTATTTTTAAGTTAATATTAATATCTTGAATGCTAAGATTAGATGGAAAATTATATTCTAAAATTTTCACACACATTTGCATAAAAGAAATAAATTAACAAACAGAACGACTAAATTTGTCTATTTAATTCAACACCACATAATATATTCAAAAACCATTTTAGTTTCTAAGCGTGCTTCATAGTTTAACGCAAAGCAGATACTTATAAATGTTAGATCACAATATAACTAAAGCATGTGCTGATCCTTCCACCTGAAAAAATAAATGACAAGAAACAAATTAATGAAAAGAAAGACTATAACTTGTCTGATTTACTTAAGTAGCACATAATGCTATGAAGATTTTCTCTGTGTTCCAAGTTGTTATTTAAAGACTTTAGTAACTGTGTGAAGAAAAAATAATAATAAAATAAAATAAAAAAACACTCTGCACGGGAAAAAAAAGCAAGAAGAGTGTGAAAAAAAAAAATTTCTCCACACAGCACGGACTGTGCGGATACCAGGTGTCTGGTGTCCGCACACCACACTCCGCACAGCGCAAAGTGTGAAAACAAAACATAAAATAATAATAATAATAATAATTCTCCGCACACACTAGGCCGGTGCCTGGTGTCCGCACACCACACTTTGCACAGCGCGGAGTGTGAAAAAAAATCTCTACATAATGTGGAGTGTGGTGTTCGGGCTGTGCGGACACTAGTGTTCACACACCACAGACACCAGGGGCATGGTGTGCGAACACCACGACTTGGTGTCCGCACAGTGTCCGCGTTGTTTATTTATTTATTTTTATTACCGATATTCAAAGTTAATAATTATGAGAATTTTTTCGAAATTTTCTCCTCAATTTTAACACTACAGACACAAAAAATGAAAATGAACAAATCAGTTGACAGAAAAAATGAATTATAAAAAAATTGATTCAGAGCTAGTGTGGAGGAGATCAAAATCGATGATCCGGAGTTGTTGGAGTTTCTGAACCAATTCGACAACGTTTCTTTCTGATAATCGTACGATTGACTTTGCTTGCTGTGCAAACTCAAACTGCCTCTGCAATTCCAGTAATAAACAAGCGAATGAGGAAGAAAGTCGATAGAGAAGTGATCTGCAAGAGATATTTAATGAACGGTGGAGAGATATTTATGAATGAACAGTGCACAACCGGTTAATGAACAGTGGCAAACCAGTTTAATTATGAAATGGAATGTGCAAAAATGAATAATGATTTGGCCATCATCTCTTTTATAGGAGTAGTGATTATGGAATTTACAACTAACCGATCCTAAATTTAACTCAATAAATTTGTGTAGTTGCACTGTTGCAAACGAAAAGTATAATTATTAATAAAGAATGTTGGACTTATTAGGTTGAGTAACGCTATTCATAATCATTCACTATCGGTAGTCGTCTTACTTTGTATTTTGTTATTTGAGGCAATAAAATTATGAGAAATTGATTTCTCAAATAACAAATTGTCACGTAGGATGACTACCAACAGTGATCAACTATGAATAACATTATCCTATTATGTTACATGCTATGCAATGGCGGAGCAATACCTTAAATTGAGTGGAGACCTAATTTACTTGCGAAAAAAATTTAAACACAATATAATAATTTTGAAAATAAAAAATAGTATATTTTTTTCCTCACCTCCCTTCGCCTACTTTATTAACTATTGACAAATCAATTTTTAAAATAAATTAAATTAATAAAAAATTATTCTGGATCTTTAATAGCAAAAAAAGATGCCAAACGATTGGGATATGTTAGTTGAGTTTATAAATTATGAAAGTCTTCCTAAATATTCTCCTTGAAAATGATATTGATGATACTTTTTAAATAAGAGCACAAGAGAATTAGATCAATAATCATCTTAATTATTTTTTACTTACTCAAATTCTAACCATTACACTAATGATCAATTATCAAAGACATTAACGTTAAATTCTATATGAAGTCTTAGGTGCCAACATATTACTAAACGATGTTATTTATTACACAGTCAACAAAATTTAATTATTAGGGACTAAGGATAAAATACTTTTGTATGAGAAAATGTAATGCAACTTTAATTTTTGTAAGATTTTTGGACTTTAACTGCATGGTAAGTTCACGTTCGTTTTAACAATAGTTTTCGTTGACTTAATGTAATAAATTCCATCGTCTTGTTGGCAATTGATTGCATTAGGAAGGATTTAATGTTAATTTCTTTTATCAATGATTAGTGTAACCACGAGAATCGAGTAACTATTATCATAAGAAAATAATTTCATTAACCATTTGTGTAATTACTAAAACTTTAGTAATTATATCTGTAATGTACCCTTGAATAGATAATATTTATTCATAAAATTAATTTATATCTTCTCAAGTCGATAACTCTGACATGGATTGAAAGTTGTAAGTTCATACGATTGTAAAATTAAAATTTGATGAATTAAAAAAATAATTAAATTTTAACAAACAAGCCCTAAACGTATGATTATACTATCAAACAGTTGACTCCATCATTGGTTATATATGTGAATAGAACGACTATATCGAGGACATGCGACAGCGACCCCACTTTTCACACATCCCTTTTGAGCTCAACGTTTTATACACGTCTCTCCCGGATCTCTACTATAATCCTCCATAAATCATATCTCCTCTTTCATTTTCTCTGAACCACCATAGATTCGCCAATCCTTCATAAATCTCATCAATTTCCAGCACGAAAAGACCCAGAAAAGAGGATTGGAGTAGATCTAGGAGATGGGTTTCTTGCCATTTCTTCTGCTCTCTCTTCTAGCTCTATGCCCTTCTTTCTCCAGTAAGATACATTCACATATATATTAACATTAACTTGTGTATCATGTGTTCTTTTAACTCATTGTTCTATTTTCTTGATTTGCAGATGGAGATATGGAGCCCAAGATTGGAATATGCTACGGTCAACTGGGCAACAACCTGCCTACGCAATCAAAATCGATTCAACTAATCAAGAAACTCGGAGCCAAACGTGTCAAAATCTATGATGCCAACACAAAAATCCTCGAAGCCCTTAAAGGCACTCACCTTCAAGCCTCAGTCATGGTCCCAAACGAAATCATCACCAATATCTCTTTAAACCAAACACTAGCAGATGAATGGGTCAAAACCAATGTAGTACCCTTTTACCCGAAAACCCTGATCCGTTACCTCTTAGTAGGGAATGAGATCTTGAGCAGCCCATCCAACACCACCTGGTTCAATCTTGTACCTGCTATGCGTAAAATCAGATGGTCTGTGAAGAAATTCGGTCTAAAGAAGATTAAAGTTGGAACTCCATTAGCAATGGACGCATTAGAATCTTCATTCCCTCCGTCTAATGGTACTTTTAGGTCTGATGTTAGGGATAAAGTTATGAAGCCATTGTTGCGTTTCTTGGACAGAACTAAGTCATTTTTCTTCGTTGATGTGTACACTTATTTTGCTTGGGCAAATCAACCAGCCCAAATCAATCTTGATTATGCTTTGCTAGCAGCCACAAACATTACCTACAAAGATCCAGTTTCGGGTTTGACCTACACAAATTTGTTGGATCAAATGCTTGACTCTGTTATTTTTGCCATGAAGAGACTTGGGTACCCGAATATTCGGCTATTTATAGCCGAAACTGGTTGGCCTAATGGTGGCGACATTGATCAAATCGGTGCAAATATTTACAATGCCGCCACGTATAATAGAAACGTGGTCAAGAAATTCACGGCTAAGCCTCCTATTGGAACTCCGGCTAGACCCGGGGTGGTAATCCCAACCATGATTTTCGCCTTATATAACGAAAACCAGAAGCCAGGTCCAGGTACCGAGCGGCATTTTGGTTTGTTATATCCTAACGGGTCTTATGTGTATCCTATTGATTTATCTGGTAAGACACCAGAGTCGGAGTACCCACCATTGCCTAAGCCTACAAACAATGAGCCTTATAAGGGTAAGATTTGGTGTGTGGTAGCCGAAGGAGCGAACCGGACCGCACTGGCCGGGGCTCTGTCTTATGCCTGTGGTCAGGGTAATCGGACTTGTGACCCGATCCAACCGGGTGGAAAGTGTTACAAGCCCAATTCTTTGATTAACCATGCAAGTTACGCTTTTAGTTCTTATTGGTCGCAGTTTAAGAAGAGTGGCGGGACTTGTTACTTCAATGGCCTTGCTGTGCAGACTGCTCATAATCCAAGTAAGTATTGCCACTTTACAACTCATACTTGAAATTTCAACACATTTATATCAGTTATCATGTTTGGTAGCAAGAATTAAATAGGACTTGTACACATTTATAGTGTACAAGTTTTTGATGAGAACTTCTGTCATAGCTTTATCGAAAGGTTCAGACATTAAGTAGGGTCGAGACGTCGGGTGTTGAGTTTATGACTCGAAGACTTGCACCAAAAGTAGCTTATTATTATGTAGCATTCTGAATACTGCTATCTACCTACACTTGTCAAATATGAATTATTAGCTTTATTAGACAAGTTTTGTTTTAACTTTTTGTAGGTTATGGATTATGCAAGTTTCCCAGCGTTACACTTTAAAGTTGGAAGATGGATTTTGAATGAGATGAAAAGGAGGAAACACAGGAGTCGGCATCTGTCGTCATGAATTAATCATCATTTCCTTTTAAAATAATTTGGGCGCCCCATTTGGTCCCCCACACGTTTTTAATTCTCAACGATAGGAGACTCCTAATTAGAAGGAAACTAAATGGGGCTCGCTTTCAAGATTTTTAACGTTGCATTCAGAGGATTGCAACGGCTATAAATTTTTAGACAGGGAACGGCTACTTTTGTGTATTATATATTATGATGCACCTTTTACTGGTTTAGCGATTTATTAGAGCTGACGAGAAATCCAACGGCTATGTCCTGGTCCTAGATTCCTTTTTGGTCATTGTCAATATTTCCTTTTGTAAGCTTTTGTATGTCAATCCATTCACGTTCTAGGTTCTTTTGGGTGTTGTTTCACAAAACTTTTGTCAATCCATACCAACTAGTTCGGGGTTGTTTCACAAAACTTTTATCGAAAGACTTAGAGCTTGTTTGGGAGCAATTAAGTCTAAATTTTAATTCCTTTTTTAACCGTTTGGAAAGGTTGTGGGATCCGTATATGCACTAATGATTGAACCAATATGGTGACCATTTGAATGGTCAAATGTTGTGGGTGTGTAAAATGACACGGGTGCCCCTTTATTATTTTAAACTTGCCTAGCAATAAAGGGCAGAAATGACAATTGGCATAATATATATGTATTTGAGTGGTCAAATGTTGTGGGCATGTCAATTTTGGCAGAGAGGAGATTCATTCCAACAGTCAAAAAAATCTATTTTGAGTGGAAATTAATTGCTCCCAGACGGGGGCTTAAATAGATTTCAATAAAAATTAATGAAATATGTAATTGAAAATTAATAAAACGTTGTATTTTCCATAGAATATGTCGTTAAAATTAATCGTCGATTTTAATCCCATTTATTTTTTTCTTAGCACAATATGACTCAATATAATTATAAACCCTTTATCTAAGAAGAAAAATTAGAATATGTTTTGAGATTAAAATCTTATGAAAAAGCTCAATAATGTCGGTTTGTAATTTCAGAATTACTTCACGTCTCCTTTGTACGAAAGGAAACCTTCATAGCACGTTAAATTTTAGAATGGACATTTAATATAGCTCAATTTTTAAATGGACACTTTATATTAGTCACAGTTTCGATATTTAATTCTTGTGTGACTCAACATGGTGACTCTTTGAGTACACTAATATTGAAATTCGAATACTAGTTCGAACTTTAGACAGATGAATTACATAATTAGACAATCACCAACAACATTACCACTTAAGACTGTCTTTTATTCCCATACAATACAATCATGTTGACTATCTTTGATATTGTGTTTTACATCATAATGTACACCATTACACTTTACCACATCGCATTATCGAATTGGACAATTAAAAAAAAAAAAAAATTCATTCAATTATTTGTTGATAACAATACAAATGTCAACAATAGTATAAAAAATCAGTGTACAAATGACATTATCCTTCCCCTTTAAAATCACTCAAGAAAGTAAGGTGGTGTCAGCCATGACTCTCCACCAAATTTTACGGTCCCACTCGACATATCTACCTCGCCAAGTCTTGTAGTAATATTTCGTAAGAGAGATCCTTGGCTTTGAACCCGGGATGTTCTTTAGTTTTTTTCATTTCGTAAAGAATTTGAAGCACTTCTTCATAATTGTACTTGACTCATCTCTCTACGCCCTCCCAAAATGTGGTCGGGTATAAGTGGATCCATAAGATAAAAAAAAACATATACGGGTCTATTGCTATGATACAAGGTTGTCTTGATTTCAAAGGATTCCTCTAACGATCAAGCGATTATTTTGTCGATATACCTTCACCCAGTTGTTAACCCTTGTAGTTTCTGATTCACAGACTTATGGGATAATAGAAGATCTGCATCTTTCTCAATTAGACTTTATTTTCACTTGATAAGTTTAACTTTCAAATTGTTATACTCCTGAAAGTTGATATTTCGTGGGTCGTTCAAGTAAAGTAACCGGACTCGTAAAATATCAAAATGACTGAAGTGAGTGATTTTAACACGGAATTCAAACATACAATTCCCCGTAACCTACCTTAACTTCTACACAAATTCCTATTCTTGTCTTAAGAAAAAGGGAGAGAAAAGATGGCAAGAAGAATGTAAAATTCGTATGGAAAAATACGCTAAAATTGAAAAGGTTCAAGAATCATTATTTTGACATGAAAACTCACAGTTTTTGGCAATTATATTGTGGAATAATAATCTCATTCCGTGATTGAGATTGAGACCCATTGGAGTACAAGAAAATGAAGATTTTGGATTTTAGAAAGTAAGGCGATTCAACTACAAAGATCTTTACAATTTTCGTCTTTTAAGAATTCATGAACTCAATTTATGTTCAAGCATGCTGCAAATTCTTGTTGAAAATAATTTCGAGCTTTGAAATTTATCTGACGTGAACATGATTCACTTTCCAAGACCTAGTATTAGAGGAAGAAGAATATTCGAGCTGAATTGTGAACTAATAATAGCGAGATATTTTATTGAGTTGGAGAGTACAAAGCAAGAATTTTATTCTGTAAATCAAGTTGCATATGCAAATGCTATCTGAAGATGCAGTACTACGTTTTTTTTCTTTTTTTTTAAGGGCTACCTTCTGGTCTTTAGGAGGGGTACTACATAGACTTCCTCTTGGGGAACTCAATTCGAAAAATGTGTTCTCAGGAGCCATTTGAGATATATTTCCTGAGGCAACTGAAATAATAGTCATCTTCGCTGAGCAAAGGTCGCTTCATAATCCATATCATACTGCTGGGTGAATCTCTTAGCAACAAATCTAGCTTTACACGATCAATTGAACCATCGAATTGGTTTTAATTTTATAGACACAGCAAGAACCAATTGTGCTTTTATAGCTGGTGGTGGAACTAAATTCAGAACACTTCTCTTGTGCAAATTAGAGAGTTCCTTAGCAATAGGCCGCTGCCAAAGAGGATCAAGAACTATTATGAAGGGGCTCAAATAGACTATATAGGGATCGGCGAAGAGACAAATTAAAGATCTGAATCCATAAATTACACAAAAACTGGCAATTTATTGATCTAAGATAATGCCGGGATAGCGAGGAAGAGGATCTACAGTCACAGGAGGTACATGGGAAAACTGTAGGAATGCTACAGAACTAATAGTGTGAACCTCGAGAAAAATGGAAACAAAATGGAAGACCACTTGCGTCATATGGATTTGAGTAGTTGCTGATATAGTATCCTTGAAATAGTTGTCCAGTCCAGTGTCCTTGGAAAGAAGATTAGAGATACTAGTTTCGTGTTGCTTATTTGGTCATGCAATTGCTCAACTTGTGAGTTTTGATCCTGCCTTTTACTATCTCGAGTTAGATTCCCAGCTAAACTTGTGTCTTCTCTTTGATTACATTGCAATTTCTTAAGCTTTTGCCAAATGATTGACTGGTTGAAGATGTCTCCTGATCTTATTTATTGTATCATGGCTAAAGTGAGCATCACAAATGTACTGTTACACATTTTCACTGAAACACACAGACATTTAGTTGCTTTTGATTGATACTGAGGCAGGTTGGGGACTTACTCATACGGTGGAGCTTGATTGAAATCCTAACACTAAGATTCCTCTCCCCTTTGGCATGCACTTATTAACAATTATGATTGAAATTGTGCACCTCAAATAGGAATTGAAAAAGAGATTCGTAGTCCAGTAGAAAGGCATCACGATCCCTTGTTGGAAAAAAAAATGATCTGCTGAGGCAGAAAAGAATATATCAAATTTCCACTGAGATAGCTGGATGCGGTGTTTCAATTCAACAAATTATCGAGCTCATCATGTTAGACTTGTAGCAACAACAATACAACGTACAAATGATTTTCCTATAGAATATTAACTCGGTCTTTATTTATTTGTTTAAATGCTAGAGAACTTCGCCCTGTCTGCAAGTGTAGGACTGCAATAATGATGTCCAGGAGTGGCTTTTGCTAGGAGCATGTACTCATTGGTTGATCTCGGAAACTCAGAACAGAGGAGTGGAAGTTGTTGCTGTGTTAAATCATCTGTGTTTGTTATGCTTGCAGATTTCTTTTTCATCCAGTTCACTTCACTGTCATAACTGTGCAATTTATTGAGTGAGAATCAGTATTAGCATCAGTGTCCTCAAAATTCTTCACAAGGTTATGTGTTTGAAAACCTTAAATGATCACATACGGTTTGCGCTGTGTATGACTAGGAAATCAAATATTTTTTTTGAAAGAAACCACGTTAGATGTGTTGTAATTCCTAATAAGGCGAACCTGGATGCCATTGTTAAGTAGTCGAAGAAAGGGAAGCTCAAGACAGTAATCGATTCCAAACATCCTCTAAGCAGAGCTGAATTGGCCGGGGCTAAGAGCATAGATGGTCATGCTATTGGTAAAACTATTGTCGAGCCGTGAATCTGTACACAACAATACAACATTGACTACCATGTCTCAAACGGGTCCTGCCATGTTTGTATAATTAGATAAAGAGTTGATTCCCGATGAACAAAATGATCATTTTACCTTTTAGTTAAGTTTTCCTCGTGATATCATTACAAATAAATAATTTAGTCGACTCTTTACTAAATTACTCAAAAGATTAGATATAGTCATGTACCAAAGAGGACACTCACCTTCATATGAGTTTTAGATTCCATCTTGTATAAATGAGCTGAATTTCCAAATAGTTTGAACTGGGTTTTATCATTCACTCACCACCATGATCAAGTGTTGTCAATCTAGATAAATTTGATCTATTTAACGTTTTTAATCCTAAACTGTAGGCAACGAAGTGTACCTACAAATGACAAGGCGTGACTATGCATAGACACTCCAATTATTTAGTCAATAAGGATTTTAAAAGTAAGTAATAGAATTGAATTTTACTCTTAAGCATTACATGAAATGCTTGGTCATCGATTTCTTTTAGATTGCTTGTTATGAGAATCTACATCATGAGAACATTTAAGAGGTCCTGCAAGTTCTCAACGTTCAATTGAAAAGACATTTAAGGAAGAAAGATTAGGTGTGACAAACAGGTTGATCCACTCATAGACTCGTAGACTTATCTCGGACTCATTTTGAGATGAGTTATGGGTCAAGTTGAACTTAGTTGTTTTCTATGAGCCAACTTGTTTGAGCTCGTAGTTCGTCTTATTTTTAGGCTGACTTTATTAATTTCTTTTAAAATATTTAATTTATTATTTTTTAAGCAAATAAAAAATAAAATTTTCGACTTGACTCGTGAGGCCCACGAGCCTATGTGCCGAACTGGGTCAATTGGGAGGATAAGGTGACATGTACAAATTGAGAGGATAAGGTGAACTTAAATAAAATTACATGCACGTGTTACTTGGCATTTAGGGTAACAACATCTACAGTGTATTTTAATCACTGTTTAATCGTATCATCTAAAGTCTTTAGGCTAGTTTGGTCCCATTATTTTCGATTAAATTATAATTCATTTTTTCTATTTTCTTATAAACAATACATTTTCTAATAAAATAATGTTACACGTAAACCCAACAAATTTTCCTTCCTTTTAACTACGCATTTTCTAAAAAAAATTATTATTCTAATGTGGAATAATGGAGTCCAATGGACGCTTAAGATCACGAAACAAGACTTAAATATATATTTAAAATAAAAAAAATAAAAAAAACGTCCATTTTGCAATTTGTCATTGTCCACCGATATTGGATTGGTATTACACGTCTACAGTTTCAGTAAATTAATATTGGGTGTCCCATTAATGTCCGTAATTCCTTATGAGGATTTGGATGAGTCAAGAAGATAGATTTCAGATCTAATCCCATCTTTAAATTTAAATGGAAAATCAAATTTGATTTGCAGATTTTGGATTCTATTTAAATTATCAATGAAATTTTCATGTTTTTGATTTGGGGTGCTCTACTATCCATACCTATCTGATGCTACCAAAAATCGTACGTGGCTGTCTTCGATCTTGACGACTGTTGATGAGCACGGACGGGATCTTCCAATACCTGCAACAAAGGCGTCGAGGT